>PVKH010028096.1:0-12900 GCA_004027955.1 Chaetophractus vellerosus
CAAACCCGGGGCCTCCTATGTGGTAAACTGGCACCCTACCAATTGGGCTACAGCTGACCCCTGATGTACTTTTTTTTTTTTTTTAAGATTTTTAAAAAATTTTTTATTTTATTTATTACATCCCCCCCCCACCCCGCTTGCTCTTGCTGTGTGTCCATTCTTGTGTTCCTCTCTGTCCACTTTGTCTTTCCCCGTTGTGGCGACGCACTGAGACCGGTCACCGCGCAGGCGGCTTTGCCCCGCTTGTGGGCGGCTTCTGTTTCCATTCACGGCCGGCTCTGCTTCAGTTCATGGGTGGCTGGCTGCGCTCCGTTCTCGGGCGACCTGCCCTGCCCATGGCGGCTTTGCCCTGTCCGTGGCAGCTTTTTGCCCTGCCCACGGCAGCTCTTCCCGCCCACGGCGGCTTGCCCTTCTCAAGGCGGTCTGCCCGCTAGGAGAGGTCCCCGGGAACCGAACCTGGGGCCACCCATGTGGTATACCGGTGCCCTTAACCACTGGGCTATACGACCAGCCCCCCTGATCTACTTTTAATTCTGCCATTTTCTAGCTGTGGGACCTTGGGCAAACCTCTTTTCATTTTTTTGCCTCAATTTTCTTATCTGTAAAATGAAGATAATAATAGTACCTTCCTCATAGAGAAATTTTGAGGATTAAATGAATGATACATGTAAAACATAGATGAGTGCTTCATTCCAGACATGCTGTCTGTTACCTGGAAGACTAGCTGGTAGAGTCAAGGGGTCAGTATGAATGTGTAAGCCCTATACCCTGCATGAAGACAAAATATAACCATACCTAAATGTTATAGTGTGGGCTGCTTGCTAACAGCTCCATACATAATAATTCAGCACAGTGAGATAACTGAATCACAAATCTTCATTACAGGATGAAGTGAATGAATCCTTCAAACAGGAGTTTGACAGCATAATACTTTATTTGTCCTAAAAGCATTCATTTTTATGATACAATAGATGGGCAAAATAAAATCCTGTGATTGCACAAACTAAACTCACTAGTGCCAAAAATCAACCTAAAATGATATCCAATAAGCTTGTTTTATGCAAAATTTTTCTCAGATTTTAAAGAGATGCAAAAGGTTTGCTATGTAAATGACATTTGAAATGGCCTTTGGCTTGACCCCCCCCCCCCCAATTTGGCTTTATTTTTATGAAACATAAAAATTTACAATAACAGTGGAAGGGAAAATTAGAGCCAAATGATAGTCATCATATATACTGAGGTAATGAAGTAGATTTAACAAAAACTATTAGACTCGCCTCTTGGCATACCTAGAAAAAAAGGCCTAAAAAGAATATTTATATATATGTATAAACATATGTATAAATATTTCTTGTACATAGTTATATACAAACAATGTATAAATATATACATATAGTAACAGATGCATATGAGTTGACTTTTTTAGAGCATTTTGAGAAGCCAGAAAAATTGGTTCTGTTCATCCTCAAGTAACATTTATAAAATCTAATCTGTAGGGCTTTACCATTCATTGTTTTCTATTTGATGATTTTTAGTTGCAAATTCTTAATATTTGGTACCACTTAATCAGTGGTATGCATAACTGTTTAAATCCAGCTCTCTAAATAAATAAGCACATACATATATAAATCAATCTATCCCTGATTTGTAGGGCTTGCCAATTTCTACACTCTCACCACAGCCAATTTCAAGCTACTAGTGTGATGTCACAAAAGGCTAACCACCGACATTTGAGTGTGAGACGAGAGACAAGCTTTAGAGGAACATATTGAGCTTATGTCACCAGATTTCTCAGATGACCTCATTACTACTTCTGGGCACACAATTTGGCTTAGTTTCTGGCAGCCGAGGCAAAAAAAAAAAAAAGAGAGCGAGAAAGAAAGAGGGAAACATACTAAACTAAGTAATATTTATGTCTGATAGAAAAAGCATAACTCCTCTGCAAGGACAAAATTCTTTATTGGAAATAAATTCCATGTGACACATATCATGTAGATTTCTGTATAAGGACCATCCTTTTACAGTTGATAATGGCTTCACTTTTGTTTGTACCAAAGGAGTAAAAACACTGTTCAAATGGAGAGTTTTTATTTGACTTCTTATCAAGGTTGAGGACAGAGCATTAAATCAGAGAACACAGAAAGTAACTGAGTGAAGGTACTTCTGTGGGGTAATTCATGTGACCCATACTCTAAATTATTATAGAGGTAGAGTTTAGAGAATCAAGATGAATGGATACTTATCATCTCATGAAACTGTCATTCTCATGTAACCATATTTTAAGATAGTCTTTAACAGGTGACAACTTTAGCCATAAGATGTGAAGGGGCAAAGTTGTCATTCTTCTATAATGCTAAAACCTAAATTTATACTCTTATCTGAATGAAGGGCCAACTTACTTTGTCATGCAGCTCATATTTTCTTGTATAAAACAAGTTTGCATATTTTCTCTGGCTCAAGGAAAAAACAGTTTCTATCCTCCTAGAACTTACATTCTAGTGTAAATTACAGATGGATATATAAGGAAACAAATAATAAATATACAATTACAAAAGTAAAGTATGTGCTCTGAAGTTAACACTTTGAGATTTGGGAAATGGTTTCATCAATCTAGGTAATTCATATGCAAATGACCAGGGGACTAAACATGGGAAGATAATGGTAATGGATAAACCAAGGATTGTCAGAAACGTCTATGCAGCAAGGTTATTTGGCCAGCTTTCAAAAAATGATGATTCTGGATTCCCATTCCATTCAGCTAAAACTGCTTACTCTAGGAATCTGTGTTTCTATTTATGGCAAGTCAGAAAAGCAATGTTTGGGAAGTGCTAGCATAGATAATCTAGGGACTCAGTTATATTACTACTTCCTGTCCTGCATACAGATTTAAAGTACAATAAGATAAATAAAATATATAGGAGAGTACACTGAGTATTCACTGAGGGATAAATATACCTCCAGATAGAGATTTAAAGTAGATATAACATGTAATTGCAAAGGTAATTACCAGAGTATTTTTATAGGTTGTAGCTAGACTTCTGAAAGATATTGGCAAATGAGAAATTTCAAGAATGGGAATCTTTGGAGTCCTGAGCCCTAACAGAAAATAAGGAATAGAAAAAACAGGAGTCTAAAGTTTTAAGTTTTATATACTTCAGCATCTGCTTTAAGTAAGATTGTCAATTTACACCAGGGCAGACAATATTGGTGATTTCTAATATTAATCTTTAAACTACAGGCGAATTAGCAGTTGTGTGTTAAATCTCTATGTCAAAATGATGTTCAGCACTTTGAATTCACTGACTTTTTTTTTGCAACAATTCTTTGAAGTTGTTTACTCTGATTATCCTCATTTTTCAGAGGAGCAAACTGAAGCTTAGAGAGGTCAAATGATTTTTCTCAAGGTCATATAGCTTATAAATGGCAGAGCCAAGATTTTAACTTGTCTTATTCTCTGTAAGGCCAGGCTTGAAGGCTTGAAGGAATTGTCTTCTTTCATTGATTCTAAGATGTACATTATTTCCATTTTTTTTTTTTTTTTTTTTTTGAGGTACCAGGGCCAAGGATTGAACTCTGGACCTTTGTATGTGGGAAGCTGGTGCTCAACCACTGAGCCACATCAGCTTCCCTGAGTTGGTTTTTCATTTGTTTGCTTGTTGTTTGTTTTTAGGAGGCACCGGGAACAAACCAGGAACCTCCCATGTGGGAAGCAGGCATTCAACTGTTTGAGCCACATCCGCTGCCCTCCACATTTTATTATCTGAAAGATTGGATCATGTCTGTAGCAGTTTGATATTATTGATGAATTCCAAAAATAGATATTGGATTATGTTTGTGAACTGGTCTTTTCCTCTGGGCCTATTAGATTATATTGGATGCAGAGGTTTACTTGGTTAAATAATGATTAAGGCTTTGACTGGGTCACATCAGTAGGACTTTGCAATCCCGACCCCTTGGTGGGTTGGGACTCACAGAGAAAAGACATGGCAAAGGACAGATTTGAAGTTTTTGAGCTGGAGCCCTGGGAAGTAAGCACACAGAGGAGCTCTGTCGTGAGGAAAGAGAAAAGGCCCTCAGAAAAGAAACAAGCCATTTGCCTGATAGTCTACAGCTGGCCTTGTGGAGCTAACAGAGGAGCTGAGCCCAGAGAGAAGCAAGCCCTGGGAAGAGAGGAACCCAGGAAGCCTGAACCCTGGCAGATGTCGGTAGCCATCTTGTTGCAACCCATGGCAATAGACTTTGGTGAGGGAAGTAATATATGCTTTATGGCCTAGTAACTGTAAACTTCTACCCCCAAATAAGTACCCTTTATAGAAGCCAACAGATTTCTGGTATTTTGCATCAGTACCCCTTTGGGTGACTAATACAATGTCTTACAATTATAAAGGATGCATTTTTTTTTCTTAGCAGAACATGAACTGATGGCACTTTGCAATGGATGGCATCTTCAATTCAATGAAATGTAGTAGCAGGTAGCCTTATGCAAATATTTTTAGGCTGATAGTGAATAATCTGCCTCCCTCCATGCTTGGCTTGCTGCTCTTAATTTTCTATTCACAATCTATTTTCTTCAGTACATTTAACTTACATTCAGGATATTTTCACAAACATTTCAATACAAGCTTAATGTCTCTTGTTGCAAACTCCTGCATTGCTGTGAGGGATTGTTGGTTACCATTAATCTACCTATATGAGTCAAACTTATTCCATTACATAAGGAACTCTATTTTTTAGGAGCCTACTCAAACCTGCTCATGTTCCAGATAAAGGTTCTGAAAGTAGATGAAGAAAATTATTTCCTCTAAGTAATGTAGCTAAGAAATGATAAAAACAAGCCTTAAACTTTAGTTTACTATCTCCTTGTTCAGAGCCCTTTCCAATGCATAATGCTACTTTCTGCATCAAGCTCTTTAAATTTACTTGTAGATTACATTCTATACCTCCCATCCCCATTCATTAAGAAAAAAAGTCTTCTTTAAAGTTATCACTATTCATAAATATATACAAGATTATCTTAACATTTGTATGGAAATGCAAAGAAACTAGAATACGTAACAGAATTTTGAGAAAGTATAAAGCTGGAGGAGTCACACTACCTTACCATTTCATTCCAAAATTAAGTCAGTGTAGTATTAATGGAAAGATGAAACATAGACTAATGGAATAAAATAGAAAACTGATAGATAGAACCATATAAATATGCCCAAATGATTTTTGACAAAGGAGCAAAAGCAATTCAATGGAAGAGGGATGGTCTTTTCAATAAATAGTGCTGAAATAATTGGAAACCATTAGGGGAAAAAATTAACCTTGACCACAGCTCACATTTTACATAAAAATTAACTCAAAACGTATCATAAATCTAAATGTGAAATGTGAAACTATAAAACTTTTTTAGAAGAGAACATTGGAAAAAGTCTTCATGACTTTGGGTTAGGGGTAGTGTTCTTAAAATAATAAAAGCATGATTAATATGTGAAAAAAATCAGTAATTGGAATTGATCAAAATTGAAACCTTTGCTCCATGAAAGACCCTGTTAAGAGAATGAAAATATAAGCCAGTCACCGGGAGAAAGTATTTGTAAATTACATGTCTCACAAAGGCCTCTTATCCAGGACACATAAAAACATTCTCTAAATTCAACATTTGAAAATAAGCAAAGACTTGAGAAGACACTTCGCCAAAGAAGATTCATGATTGAAAATAAGCCCATGAAAAGATGTTCAACATTACTGTCTATTAGAAAAATTCCAATTAAAACACTATTTGAGCTGTCTAGGATCAAGAAGGCAGAGTGAGAAGCTTCCAGGCTCCATCCCCCAACAGAAGCTTTGGACAACCAGCAAGAATGGGCAGAGGCATCTCTCTAAAAGCTCCAGAAAACAATTTAAATATTGGAATAACAGGATGCGTGCCAAATAAAGAAAAAAGGCAACTTAAAAGTGTTAAGGTCTCACGGTACCCTCATTGGACCCTCCTCTATCTCCTCACCAGCCTGCACAGAGCCAGCATGTGCTGCTAGTGTGGGTCCATTCTGATCCATTCTCTCCAGTGGTGGCCTAAGGGACTGAATCAGGACACTGGAAATAAGCTCACTATCCCAGACTTGCCCTGCTTATTGAAAGCAGCTCACAGAGCTCCCCTATAGAATGCTGTGGGAGAGCAGTAAAGTCATGGCTGCCTGAAGCAAGGGATTATCGGCTGTAGGACATACTATGCAGTTCCAGGAACCATGATGAAACTGTTTCCTGGGAAAGATTTCAGGGGGTCTGTGAGCTTGAATTGAAAATTCAAAGAAACATTATTCTCGTGGGGGCGTGCAGGTGCGGGATATATATTTATTAAATAACACACAATATAGTGTGGACTTAGTATGATTTTTATTTTGATGTCATGTGTTCTGAGTGCAGGCCATAACCACCTGAAAAAGGTTGGTTAGGATGGCGGAGATGGTTTTATGATGCCATGGGAAAACTCGAAGTTTTAAGTGTTTGCCAAATGTTACCAAATGAACAGATGTGAAACCATTTTCGATTATCTGGTATTGAAATTATGGGAAAGTTGTAAAATGTAATTTTTAATAATCCTAAAATTTTATTTAAAGACTTGCTGATGTACAGTGTCAAACTATCTGCCACTACATTCTGAGAAGGGGTCTGTGGTTTTCACTTGACTGTCAAAGGGGCCGATGGAACAAAAAAGGTTAAGAACCCCTGAATTAAAATATCAAAATGTCCAGGCTCAACAAAAGATTACAAAACATACAAAGAATTAGGAAACAATGGTACAGCAAAAGAAGAATAAAGCCTTAGAAATCATCACTGAGGAGAATCAGACCTGAGACATGCCATAAGTTTAAGTTTTCTGGCTGCTAAAACAAATACCATACAATGGGATGGCTAAAACAATGGGAATTTATTGACTTGTAGTTTGAAATTAGAAGAAGTTCAAAAATCACGTGTCAGTAGGTAATGCTTTCTCCCCTAAGATTATGGCATTCTTGGGCTGGCTGCTAGTGATCTTTGGTCCTTGGCTTTCTCATCACATGGCAATGTATATGACAGTGTCTTCTCCTTTCTCTTGTGGGTCCTATTGATATCCAGCTTCACATAGCAGGATAAAGATGGCAGTTTCTTTTTTCTGTGTGTCTCTTCCACTGAGTCTCCATTATATAAGTCTCCAGTATGAGGATGGAGACCAAGCCTGAGTTATGCCTCACTGAGGTAGTCAATTAAAAGCAATCTAATCAAGTGATCTAATCAAAGTTCCTTAACAGTATCTAACACAACCAAAGGGTCCCATCAGTAGGCGAACTTTCAGTTAAATTGTGATAAACTCATGATGTCCTGTCACGTGGCAATCAGTCATGTGACAGGGCTTGTCTCCTCAGCCTTGAGCTGCTCTGTGTACCCAGTGCCTCAGGGGCCTCTTTCCAAGCCTCTGTGCTCTGCTGATTCCAGACCCCAGGACCTCTCTGCCTCTCTGCAGTTGTAGGTGAACCTGGAGTCCTCTCTCTCTCTCTGCTTTCTCCTTTCTCCTTGTTTATTGAAGAATACTTGAAAAAGTTGATTTCTATAAGTTTATCTGATCATTTATGTTGTATCTGTCAGGCTACAGTTACAACAGTGAGATCTACCAGTTATTTTAATAAAGAGATTTTACTATAAAGAATTGTTAACTAGGTATTTGGGAACTGAAATGGCAAAAAGAAAACATTAAAGTATTACAGAAGTAGAAACTAGAGGAAGTGGCTACTACGTCTAAGGCTGGGGAAATGGGGGAGACTTTGAAAATGTTAAAACAGAAGCTTGGAAAATGGTCCCCGTAGAGCTGGGATTCAGAGAACTTAGGAGTGTTGCAGGATCTTGGTGTCTGAAACGGCAGGATGTGAGGCTGATTCTGAGAGTGTTGAAAAAGTTCAAAGTTGAATCACCCCTACAACTGGAACAAACTACCGCTGTATAGGTGTGATGTTAAGAAGCATTGGAGGGGTGTCAGGCAGAGATAAAAAGCAAATGGGAAAGGAAGTACCCTTTTTTTCTCTTCCAGGTTCTCAGACTGTTTCTATGCTCCCTACTGGCAGACCCTAGCAGGAGTCAGTAGGCAAAGGACAAACGTTTGTAGAGTCCCAGCCCAGCAAACAAACCTGAATGGATGGATGGATTTGAATCAGAGAGAAAAAAGTTCAATAAACAACATGACTGTAAACAATATTGGTAAAATATATAATTCATCTCTTCCAATAATTATTCACATTCTTTGATTATTTTATTGAATGAGTAGAATCACTGAAACAATATTGAATAACCATAGTGAAAATGGGCATTTCTATTTTGTTCCTGATTTCAATGGAAATAGTTTTAACATTTCACTATTTAAAGTAAGGTTTGATGATGGTATTTAAAAAAATAAAATCTTTATTATATTTAAGCAAGCAAATTTTTCTATTCATATTTATCATAGAGTTTATTTTTTAAATAAGAAATGACTGGTGAATATTATCAAATGCCTTATTTTTTAGCAAGTACTGGGGATTGAACCCCCATCCCCGGATGTGCTAAGCAGCAGGTGCTCAACCACTGAGTTACACCCACTCCCCTCAAATGCCTTTTAAGCATAGATAAGATCAATGTTTTTTTTACTATTACTTTTTTGATATAACAATAATGTTGTTAATAGAATTCTTGCAATTGAATCCTTCAGGCTTTCCTACTTTTCATATATTCTGGGGCTCTTATTTGCTAAGAGGTAGATAGGTAGATATAGATATAGATATAGGTAATATATAGAGAAGTAAATATAGAATTTTGCATCTGTGTTTCTAAGTGAGATTGGCCTATATTCTTCTATTTTATGTTGAATTTTTAGACTTTGCAATTAAAGTTTATTTTTTTGTTTTGGTTACATATTCCCCCCCCCCCCCTTCTGCTTGCTCTTGCTGTGTGTCCATTCTTCTGTGTTTTTTCTATGTCTGCTTCTTGTCTCCCGCTGTCTTTTGCGGCAACGCGCCGAGTCGGCCCTCTGCGCAGGTCGCTCGCTTCATTCGTGGGTGGCTCCATTCCATTTCATGGGCGGCTCTGCTCCATGTTTTGCGGGCAGCAGAGCTCCGTGTTTTTGCGGGCTGCTCGGCTTCCATGATTTGCGGGCGGCAGCTCCGTGTTTCATGGGTGACTTTCCCATGCCCATGGCGGCTCTGCCCTGCCCGTGGCAGCTTTTTGCCTTGCCCACGGTGGCTTTGCCCCGCCCACGACGGTTTGCCTTTTCTCAAGGCCATCTGCCTGCTTCGAGAGGTCCCCGGGAACCGAACCCAGGGCCTCCCATGTGGTATACCGGTGCCCTTATCCACTGGGCTATCTACCCGGCCCCCACAATTAAAGTTTTGATGACTGTAATATTAATTGGGGACATTTCAATTTTTTATAAAGATAAGGAATGTTTTACATACTTTGGAATTATATATCTTTAAATGTTTGGTAGAGCTCAGCTGCAAAGCCAGCTGTCTCTGGCATCCTTAAAAATAACAAATATTTTTCATGTTTAGGGTCAAATTTGAAATGCTTATCAAAATTGAGATAGCATTAACAACTTCTACTTAGAGAATAATTCATGGAGAAAATAGAATTTCATATTTATATATTTTTCTGATTATAAAAAAGAAATAAATTCCATATAATCCTACCACTCATGTTATTAACATTTTAATATATTTCCTTTGTCTTTATTCTGTGCATATATGTGTATTTCCATACACATTTGGATTTCCATACACATGGATTTGACATCCTGTTTTATTCACTTAACATTGTATTAAATATGTTTTGTGTGCCACTTTTTAAAAATATCACTTAATGACCACATAAATTTAATTATTCCAGCATTAGCAAGAAATAATGATTAATACAAAAATTTAAAAAAATATTTAATATCTTTTACAAACTTTCTCTGATCATTGTTCTATTAAAGTTTTCTACTTCATCAACTTCATCATCACATATATAAATACATTTAAAATATATACATTTTATATATATAAAGTTTATAAGAAAATTTGAATTGAAATGTGCTGCCATATATTTACATGTAACATTCTCTCTAATTCATTTTACTTATTATCGGGGAGCATGTGTATCTTTTCTTTTTCCTAAACTTGACAGTTATTGCTCTCTCTCATTTTTCTCAAAACCAGATTCTTGTTTGGTTTACCTAATTTACTGGTCTTCTCAAAAACAAAAGTGAGAAAAATCATCAATTTTAATTGATTCATCATTTCCAAATTTTGGGCTATTTAATTAATTTTAGCTTATATCCTTATTAATGATTTCTTCTTACATCTTCTGTTTTGCTTTTAAGTTCTCAAAATGAATATTGAGTTTCTTAACTTTAGACTTGCTTTTTAATGACAAATACATTTGCCAATACATTTTTGCCTGAATATGGTTTTGGCTATGTCCCATAGATTTTTGTAGGGACTACTCTACATATCATTGCTCTTAAGGAAGTCTGAAATTTCAGTTTTTATTTCATACTTTATCCAAGCACTATGTTGAAGTATGTTCCTTAATTGTAGAATTAGATATTTATTATCATCTTTTTAGAATTTATTTTTAATTTTAATGGATTTTCTTAGGAAGCATGATCTTATTCTCTTTCCATATATGTGTGTATGCATATATATAGTAACATTATATATAGTAATACTAAAATATGTATAATACAATATTAAAATTCTATTCTGGTCAAGATTATGATTAAATTTTAAAACTCCACATATTTGTATGCATTAAATTAATTTATTGACTTATTCAATTCTTTTATATTCTGATATTTGCTGTTCATAAGATCTCTCTGATCCTTAAAAAATTGGAAATCTTGCATTACAATTGTTCCTTTTAAATAAACATTTCCTTGAAGCATAACACAGTGCAGAAAGATACTCAAATAAAAAGTGCATGGCTTGATGAATTATCAGAAAATGAACACACCCATTTCCTATCAACCAAGAAATGGAGCATTATCATAATCCCAGGAGGCCATCTATTTCCCTTTCCTACTCAGTAACTCCTCCCTAACCCATAATAGATTCATTTTCTTGACTTCTCATGCCATAAACTACTTCTCCCTGTTTTGAAATAGTAATCACTGTAAACACATAATATTGTATATCATAAAATATATCCAATAATATTGTATAATATTGTATACATTATTCAGTATGTATATTCAATTATAGAATATTGTAGTTGTAATCATACAATATGTATCTTTTTGGTTTTTTTTACTTATTTGTTAATGAAATCCACCCATTTATTTTTATTGATTTCTAGTATTCTATTAGATAAATTTACCAAAATTTATTTATTTATCCATTCTACTTAGACATTGAATATACATGCATATATGTATGAATTTCTTTTTGTATATATCTATTAGTAGAAAACCTGCATCATAGGATATGCCAATGTTCAACTTTAGCACATATTGCCAGACAATTTTCCAAAGTGATTGTACCAATTTAACTCCTACCAGTAGAGTATGAAAGTTGCTATTGCTTTCTGTCCTTGTCAATATTGTTATTGTCAGTGTTTTCCGTTTTGCCCATAGTGGTGTTTGTGCAGTGTATCTCATTTAGGTTTTAATTAGCATTTCCCTGATGATTAATTTCACATATTAATTGCCTATTTTGCATATTAATTGACTTTTGCTCATTTTTCTATTTGGATTGTCTTATTTTTTTAATTGGTTTGTAAAACCCCTTTGTGTATTTTTGATATGAGACCTTTGTCATTTCTATGGCACTTATATTGTTTCCTCTATTGTTAATGCTATTTTTCCATTTAAAAAAACATTTCACTACTTTTTAAAAAAAAATCCTCTTATATTTTCTTTCAGAGGAATTACATTCGACCTTTCACAAGTAATGATACCTGTAAATAATTTTTGTGTATCTGAGAAGTAGGGATGAATCAAGTTTTATTTTTATATGGATATTCAATTGAACTAGCATCATTCTACCTATTTGATTTCTTGATGCTAAGTGTAATCATTTAAAATTTTATTTTGTAATGTTTTATGATAACACATAGAAATACAACTACTTTTTGATTGATATTTTATCCAGAAATCTTGCTAAATTTACTTATACATTTTAACAATTTTTCTGTAGTTTCTTATGGAATTTCTAAATCTCAACCATGTTATCTACAAATAATTTCAGGTTTCCTTCTTTTCATTTTTTTCCCATTCTTTACACCTTGGATTTTCTCTTCTTATACCTGACTACACTGGCTATGTCTGCTGGTACAATGTTGAATAGAAATTCTGAAATGTTTTGTTGTCCTAAAAATTCTTTCGTGAGATTAACTTGAATTTTCAAAATATTATTTTTTTTGAGGGGGAGGATGAAAAGGAGATTAAGATGGTGCCTTTATCCTCTAGCAATTTGATTTTATTAAAAATCAAGGGTAGATGTGGCTCAAATGGTTGGGTGTCCGTCTCCCATATGGAGGGACCTCCCAATAAAATAATAAGAAAAATGTGGATGGTGCGCAGGCCTCCAGGCCCCACAAGCAGGCGTGCTGTTGGGCCCCACAAGCGCATGAGCCCCTAGGCCCCGTGTGTGGGCACTCCAGGCCCCGTCGAGCCATGCAGCAAGATGACGACATAGCAGGAGAGTGACACAGGGGAGAGCCAAGATGAGACGTGCCGAAAAACCAGGAACTGGGGTGGTGCAGGTGGCAGAGTGCCTCTCTCCCACATCGGAGGTTCCCAGGATCAAGTCCTGGTGAAGACAGGAGGAGAGGGATGAGAAGAGAGGGCAGAACACAGAGAAATGCCCATCGAATGGACACAGAACAGCAAAGATGGCGGGGAGGGGAGTTAAAAAGGATGGAAGTAAGTAA
>PVKH010028097.1:0-12902 GCA_004027955.1 Chaetophractus vellerosus
GCTGGTGAGACCGTGGAGGCGACCGTGAGCGCAGCACTGAGAGGCCGGGACTCCCGTGTCTTTACCTTGCCATAGCGTTCCCGTTTCCGCTCCTTTTCTACTGTTTGAAGTACAGTCCTTTCTTCAGATCCCCTCTCCAATGTACCTCCTTAGTGAAACAGCTCTGAAGTCTTCCCATCGCCTTCTCAATGACTCTTGTCACTGTGCTAGAACTTAGCCTCTATGACATTATCTGGACAACCAGACTGTGAACTTCATGTAGACATATTTTAATATTCATGTTTGAAACTCCCCATTGCCTGGCCAAAAAAACCCCAAAAACTTGCATGTAAGCACCCAATAAATGCTTTTATATATATATACTTTTTTTAAAAGATACTTAGATTACATAAATGTTGCATAAAAAAATATGGGGGATTCCCATATGCCCTGCTCCCAACCGCTCCCATATTTTCCCACATTAACAACATCCTTCATTAGTGAGGTACATTCATTGCAATTGATGAACACATTTTGGAGCATTGCCACCAAGCGTGGATTATAGTTTACATTGCAGTTTACACTCTCTCCCGCACAGTTTTATGTTATAACAATATATAAAGGCCTGTATCTGTGGTGTCATCCAGGACAATTCCCAAGTCCCGAAAATGCCCCCCAAAATGGTCTGGAATAAATACTCATTTGACCGAAATTCTCATTTGAGTGTCTTGATTTGAAAAAAAGGTTTGTTTTAACCTGTAATTTTTTACCGGAGCAAAGACAGTATAATGACTCCAAATTGGACTGTTGTAGTCTAGGATCATTAGCACCTAAGGAATATTTGCTATTTTTTTTAGAATCATGATTCCACACATCTGCTGCAACAATAGCAAATGTTTTTAGGGTAATTATTAGGTACTACACTAAGTGTTCTTCCCCGTGGAGCGTCTCATTTCATCCTCACAGATAGATATCCCATTTAGCAGCAAGAAAGCTGAGGCTTAGCAAATGAATTATCCAGGGTCACAGGACTAGTCAGTGGCAAACCAGGGTTTGGGCCTCATTCTAGCTGATGGCAAAGCCCATGTTATTTATTATTTACTACACTATCACATGGGATCAATAGTTGAGGAAGATACCATAGATTCGTTAGATTGATATTGACCCAAAGAAATATCTCAAACTCGTTCCAAATTTCCAAAATGAGAGTTTTATCCTTTTTCTTTTAAAAGTCAACTCTGGCTATAAAATTCTAGTCAGTTGTAGGTTGAGATTAGTTGGGTTTCTACAACAGAGATTCTGTTCATTTAGAAATGCTGCAAATATATTTTTGTTGTTTTTCTCAAGATTGAAACATTTATATATATGGATAGCAATATTCCCCAAAGTGGCTCCACAGGATATCAGTGCATGTATTCTTTAAAAAGTTACTTAGTCAAATGAGTTTGAGAAGTATCGTAATAAACGAAGCTAAATAGGTTCTTTGCCCGTCGCATTTATCTTTGATGTGCTGCTGTTCCTTTTGTCTCTCTGAGGAAACTGCAGCATTCAGCATTTTGGCACTCAGTGCTGAGGCCTAGTGTTTTATGGAACCCATTTTTGGAAATGCCAGTCTAAACTCTTTAGAGGCAAGTAGGCTTATTTATTTATCTAAGCTGATGGCTGTTGAGATTATGCTAACAAAAGTCAGATTTTCCTCTCTCTAGATGAAGGAGCCCTGTGAGAGCTTAAACCAAACACTGAAAAAAAGAAAAAAAAAGTAGAAGCATCGCATTTATATGTATTTATATTACTGATCCCAGTCAAGTTATAATAATATCAAACTAACCATTTGCACTGTTGACTGTGCAGTAGTGTATAGAATCAGAGATGGAAATGACTACATTTATTCTAGGCCTTCTTAACATTGAGGAGTGGACAAGTTACTACACAAAACACGAAACTTTTATGTTAAAGGAAATGTTTTATGATTAAGCCTTTATTTCTTATATTTTCTGTTGTGTTTTAATCGTGTGCCTTACTATTTCATATTATAATCACAATAATATTTGACATATGCCATCAACTCCAAACTACGTACTTAATAAATATTACTTTTGTATTTTTTTAAATTAGGTACTTCTAAATCTAAGTTAAAGGATTACTATCGACATGACAAATACAACAAGGAAAAATTTCAAAGTTGTGGAATTCGCTCTGAGAGCAGAACATGTAGAAATGAGGGACAAGGTGTGACACTATGAAAATTACAGTCCTTGAACTGAATCCTCAGCCGTAAGACAGATAAAGCGCACTTTCTTACTAGCTCTAAATGTTACATGTTATCCTTTTGAGCATTTGCCTTGATTTGATTGAACTCTGCACTTTTTCATTCCTGTCAGAAATATACAGATACTTCCAGTGACTATATGAAAATGTATTTAATTTATTTTTATTTATTTATCAGAATTGCCTTATTTCAGAGTAACTTATGACTCATGGAATATAGATCACTTAAAAATGAGCAGTGAACATATGTTATTTTCTTTGGTATTAGACTCTGAATTCATTTTCAGAAAACAAATATTGCTGGAGATTTATCTTAGAATCCTTAGAATTATTAATAAATCTCTATTATTTATCAGGTTATTTACCACATTGAAAAAAAGTTGACAAATAGAAATTAGGCTACTTTATAACATAATCGTTTACAATGTACTTTTACTTTTAAAAGTACTTAACATATATTGTTTTGAGTCATGTAAAGTTTTTTAAAATTTTTTGTTCACTTACCAAAGTCACAGAATGTCTGGTGTTCTTTTATGTATAAGGTAAAGAAATTTTAAATTTAGATTTTTTTGAAAGAATAGAAAATATCTATTGAAGGTAGAAATAGTGGCAGTTGTAAAGTAGACACTGTCGTCATCTTTATTGTCCTAAACACGATGCTGCTCCTGACTGCAGGTGGTTTGTGTAAGTAACTAGTAAAAGTCATATCCTAAAGCTCTGTAACTTACTACGTATTGTTTTAATATCTGTCGGTAGTGACCAGTGTATTATAGGAGGGTTTGAAAGGCTGATGTATATATTAAGTAGATGTTGATATTTCATTTCTTGTGAAAGGACCACATGCAAAAGTGATGCTAACATCCAGTGTTCAGAGTAATTATGAATAATTTAAATATAAATATAATTCAAAATAATGTCTTAAAAGAGAAAAAGAAAAACTTTCCGTTGAAAAACAACAAAAGTAGATTTTCACATGGAGAAAATAATTTCATAATACTTAGAAATCTGTTCAGTTAAAAAATAAATAGTTTATTTAAGGATACTATACAAAAAAAAGAGCAGTGAATTTAAGCTAATATATACTGTGTGTATTTACATACTATTTGTGGATGATAATGTTCATTTATCTTCCCTTCTAAGACATATTTTAATTTACTCACACTCCAAATTTTACATTGCTTTTGCATATAAAAATAGGAAACACTGACTTTTTATGTTATTAAATGTGAAATTGATAGCTCTTCATCAGCATATTTATAAAAGTAATGTTACTTCCATAAAAATGTTGTTACTGGCATTTGTTTTGGGCTTGTTAGACTTTTTATATTGTTTATTGCACTGATAGTAGAAATAAATGACTAATGAATGGAAGGATCTCATAGAGCGTAATAATTTAATATGTCATGTTTAGAACTTTGATTCAGTTGAGCATCTTGTGAGACTGACGAAATGAAAAGTGCCTGTCCACTCTTTTAATGTGTCCAGGACTGGTTTACCTTACATTGGATGTAAACTTTGAATGTTAATTATTTGCTATCTGAAATAATCAAAAGACACCATTTACTTTAATCTTTGACTATATTATCATACATGGAAAAATTGTTTTTTAAAACAGTTCTGTAAATATAGATAAAAACTGAATTAGCTAATTAAAATCCTTTATAATTCTGCCATTCCTCCAAGGAAGAACACTGTACTACCAATTCAAATTTATTCTTTATTCTTTATTGCTCATCTGAGTGAGTGGATGAATATATGCTTATAAACCTGCAGCATAATATTAAAATGTGAATAAATAAAATCTCTGATCGATTAAAATGTAAAAGAGTAGTCAATTAGTGATTCCCTCTGTTTTATCATTCTTGCACTTTATCATCTATAAAATGGAAAATAAAAATATCTCACTGTGTTTTTGTTTCCATAGATTTAAAAAATTAAATGCTTTGGAAAGAGTAATGTAATAAATATTGTTTGCTAGCATTCAGTATTTCCTTTTGCAAACGACTGTTTGGAAAGATGGTGATGCACGTATAACTTTAGTATCAGACTTTTTTTTTTTTTTTTTTTTTTTTTTAAGATTTATTTATTTTATTACATATCTCCCCTTCCCCCCTGCTGCGGCGACGCGCCGAGTCTGGGTCACTGCGCAGGCGCGGCTTTCCCCGCTTGTGGGCGGCTTCTGCTTCCATCACGGCCGGCTTTTCAGTTCGCGGGTGGCTGGCTGCGCTCGATTCGCGGACCACCTGCCCTGCCCGTGGCGGCTTTTGCCTGTCCGTGGCAGCTTTTTGCCCTGCCCACGGCGGCTCTGGCCCGCCCACGGCGGCTTGCCATTCTCAAGGCGGTCTGCCCGCTAGGAGAGGTCCCCGGGAACCGAACCCGGGCCTCCCATGTGGTATGCCGACGCCCTATCCACTGGGCTATCCAGTCGGCCCCAGTATCAGACTTTTTATATGTTATAAAAGGCTTCGGGTACTTACCAGTATCATTTCATAGTAAGAAATTTCGTTTATGTTTCAACTTACTGTTCTTCTTATAAAATGTAATTGTGGGGGCCGGCTGTAGCCCAGTGGGTAGGGCGCCAGTTCACCACATGGGAGGCCCCGGGTTCGGTTCCCGGGGCCTCTCCGAGCGGGCAGACCGCCTTGAGAGGGCAAAGCCGCCTTGGGCGGGGCAGAGCCGCCACGGGCAGGGCAAGTCGCCCATGAAACAGAGCAGAGCCGCCCACGAGCGGGGCAGGCTGCCTGCGTGGTGGGCCGACTCAGCGCGTCGCCGCAACAGGGGGAGACAAAGCAGACATAGAAAAACACAAAAATGAACACACAGCAAGAGCAAGCAGAAAGGGGGGGATATGTAACAACAACAACAACAAAAATTTTTTTAAATGCTTTAAAAAACAAAATGTAGTTGTAAAGCAACCTGACTTAAATTCTGATATTACCTTAAAATAAATATCCCTGCCCTTGAATCAAGAAACATATAGCTTTGCTTTTATATTTATTTGTGGACTATTGTCTTTCTGAATATGTCACCTAAAAACTTTGGAAATCTTTGTGGGTCTCCAAATCTCCACTGATCTTACACCTTCTGCTCTGGCAGTACATGCCAGTGAAGTTGATTTCATCACCACCTTTGTAGGTGAGTACATCAAAGCCAAAAAGCATCCCCAAAGCATGCCATAGAAATTCCTAAGTTACAGAATTCAGGGAACTTAAAATTATGGAAAGCTTTTCAGAAATTTTTCATGTGACTTAATGGAGTATCAGTTTTGCTTTACAGAACTGATTGTTTAAATGGCTTAAAGTAATTGAACCAACACTACTGTGGGCCCTATTTTACTAAAGTTGCTATTTTGTAACTATTTTCTTCCTAAGATAACTCTTGGAAATGTATCAGTTTTCAAAATACACTAGTTATTATCCTACCTTTTATAACCATACAGTAAATATACATCTTTTAAATAATGCTTTTACTTCCAAAGTAGGAGAAAACATGACTGATAATGTTCAGTTAAGATAAAATAAAAATTCTAACTGATGAGAAATCATGTGTGTATTTTTTTCAATTGGCAGCATTTTTACTTAGTAACTCGTAAAATAACAATGCATCTTGCAATCAATCACATCTTAGATGTTGTGAAATAATATCTGATGAAAATAAGTGCAGAAATAGAATTCTCTTTACATCTCTGTGTGTGATCCTCTTCATAGCACACTCAATATTTTGGCACACATCTTATAAACTGAGGAATATACCTGTAAATGTGGTAGTGTGCATATAAATATACTAAGAGGAAGTAAAGAAAACATTATTATAAAAGCTTTATAGAGAAGATGAATTTTGTTCAGCATTGTCAAGGGAGAGGGAGACAGTGTTTATTAGAAATATAATTTTAAAAAATAAGAGAATAGAGGAAAGACCTGAATGAGGTTAGATTTTTTTTTAATTGGGACCGAATAGATAGTTTGTAAAAAAGAAATTTAAAGAAACTCATGTTACATCAATAATGGCAATATGTCATTTTGCACACCAGACTGAGAAAAGAGAATAGTTTTGTGATAGCATTGGTGCATGTGAAGGCAATTTGTTGAGGCTGTAAATTTGGGTGCAACCGTTTTGAAGGGCAACTTAGAAATACCTCAAAATTTTGACCTAGAATTCTATTTCTGGGATTATATCTTAGAGATAATTTCCTAATACATATATTTATAAATTTACATGTCAATAAATATATCTGTAGAATGAAATCGTCTGTAACCCAATAATAAAATCTTATTTAATGAGTCATTAATACATCCCCAGATTCTTTGCCAGAATAATACATTCAAACACATCAGGTAGTTTATAAATTTTTTTTTAACTTTTTATTTTGAAACACCTTCAAAAGCACAGGACAATTACAAAAGTAATACAAACCCCATACAGAAAACTCCAGCACGCCCTTATTCCCCCCACCCCATACGTAGATCCACTAACTCCAACACATTGCCCCATTTGTCACATCATTCCAGCCAACCAGGCATCATTCCATCTATCTGTGTATCTGTACGCTTATCTATTTATAATCCATCTTCTGAACACTTGGGTGTATACATCAAGCTCCTTCAACACTCAATACTGCCATATTCATTTCCTAAGGACAAGGTTATTCACTTACGTATCTACCTTAAATTCAGTTATCAAGTCCAAGAAATTTAACCTTGATATAAAACATAACAGTCTATAATCCTTTTTTTTTTCATGTCCCAATAATGTCCTTTTGAGCCTTCTCTCCTTGTTAGATCAGTTATTACTTTTGTCATTGTTTCTTTGGTGGTTCTTTTTTAAATTCTGGAAACAAACATAAATTGTCCAATCTCAGCCACTCCCAAGATACCATTCAGTGGTATTAACCACAGGGATTATGTTGTGGTGTGATCACCACCTTCCATTACTAAAACTCTCCCATCTCCCCAAACAGAAACCCTACACCCATTTTGCATTCACTCCCAGTTCCCACTGCCCCCTACATTCTAACTTCCATCTCTGTGGAGCTTCTATATTCTCTTGAACATCCTAAATCTGTAACAATCTTGTTTGCAATCACCAACTTAACTTCAATAGTATACACCAACCATATTCTTATACCCATCCATGCCGCCAACTTTATGTAGCTCTCAAGGATTACATGTTTGTACGTGTCCTTGATGGTTTCTAATGCTTTCATCTTTGCCTGGGCTTCCACTACCTGTGTTTTGGGGGGCAGGGGAGGGGGTTGCTATGTTTTGTGATCTTTTGTTGAAACCTGGACATTTTGATATTTTAAAGTGCTAATGTTGGAATTTAGACTCTGGGGCATCTGCTCCTTAAGCTTGTATCCAGCTAGTATTATGACACAGCTCTCCTTGAAATAAAAAGAAGACATCTTTCCCACATTCTGCAGATGGACCTGTGCCAGAGTTCTCCTCCGGGGCTTATCCAGGCAGGGGGTTTAGAAAGTGCCTCTGGGCTAGCTGGACTGTTCTTCCTGAACCTCGAATTTCTGATTTGACCTTTCAAAGATTTTCTGCTCGTGCCATGAGGAGGAAGGGAAAGAACTTGAGATTTAAATGCTTCATAAACAGACTTTCAGCCCAAGGTTTCAGAAATACCTCTTCAGTCCTTCAGTTCTTGAGCCTTCCAGGAAGTCTACAGTATGAATCTGCCTCTTCCTGGGGTTCTCCGATTGCAGGTATTTAAGTTTCACTTTTCTTTGACCTATAAATTAGCTACCATCTGCTTCTGGGGTTTAAAAATTTTATCCCTACACACTCCTTTCTGGTTTTCTTGACCTTGAAAAGGCTTATGCTTTTTAAAAAAATACTGTCATTTTAGTGGCGTTTCAAGAGAGTGGTAATAAAGGCATGTCCAAAGCAACATATTTATCCTCCATGCACAGAATACATCTGGAAGTACCATCAGGTAACTTTAGCAGTGGTTATGTTTGAAAATGGGGGGCCCATATGCATGTTTAATAGAACTGTTATTGAACTGTTTGAGGTTTTTACCATGTGCTTTTTTTCTTTTAAAAAAAACACAAGTTTTTAAAACTAATACCTCAGTCTGGCAAAAATGGGACTAAATTATGAAAGATGGGTTGTGTGAACTTATTCATCAAATACAGAGCTAAGGTTCCTTCTTGAAGTGGAAAGTGATGGTTTTAAGAAAAGTAAAATACAGGATAATGGTGATTGCGAATTAGTGAGACTAGTGTATACATGATTTGAGCTTGGATGGTGGATATGGAAAAGTAATAAAAGATTTCCAGTGGAAGTCAATTTACTGGATTAAATAATTAAAGATAGCAGCCATACTCTCTGGAAAAACTATTTTGATGATATTTACTATGAGACATAGAACTGAACTGGATTATTAGTCTAATTCAATATAGCATTTTCTATATGAACATTTTTGGAGATGAAGGCAAAAGGTAGCTTGAAGGTAAGCAGATTAGTCTGCTAACAGATTTAGAACTGAGGTAAAACAGTTTATGAAAGAAAGAACTTTAATAAAGGGGTTTCCAGCTTATATTACTTTACTCCTACCAAGCTCTGGGTGCTATAAGAGTTAAAAGTTTAATCTGAAAAGTCTACAAAAATGCACTCTGAAAATCTATCCTTTTTTGTGTCATTGCTCTTTGGTGCTAAGAGGTTCTCAAGAAAGTGAGTATCTTATGTACCATTTGTGCTATAATATTTAATTACAGTGAGTGTACAGAAGATTAGCTGTCTCAAAGATTCTTTTGAAATCAGATTGCACATCAAAACTGCATTGTGCCTTGCTAAGTAAGCAAATTTAAGAAAGAGGAGAAGGTGATGTCAAGACTTATTGCAAAATGAACAAATAAAGGAATAGGATTTGCTTGGTGTTAGTCTATTATAGCATAGCCAAATGTCAGCCTTCATTTGTCAACTTAAATATGTTTTTCTAAAATTTACAAAGATTCTTTCTGTGGAAAGCATCCTTTATCCAGTATTTGGACATGAGAAATAAACAGGAAATAGACTAGGTAGATTATACTAATATACTAATAAATTAATTACCACCTAACTATGTACATTAATAATTAGGGTAAAGGTCTTTTTACCTTTTATATTTGTTATTTTTCTTATTGTAAAGTTAATACATGTGATTCTGCTCCCAGTTCCATGAGGTTTTAAATGTTCAGGTTAACTTATGCTTCACAAAACTAGATCTCAAATACAACATACACCTGGAAGCATTTCTAGACTACAGTGATTTTTCCCCTTCAAAATAAAAAAAAAGTAAAAATAAATTTTAAAAGAGTAGAGGATTGTGAGAAGATAGCGATGGACTGACAGGCAGAGCTGAATGCTCTCACAAAAACAACAGAGAAAGTGTCAAAAGCTGTCTGAGGGACCTGCTTTGGGGTCAGCAGACCAGGACAGTGCTACACAACTCCCAGGAGGATGAGGGACAGAGATACAAAGAAGCTGAAACAACAAATGTAAGTTACCAAACCCCTGTGGTGGCCAGGAAGGGCTTCCCTACCCCCAAACATTAAGCTGGGGTAAAACATCTGGCTCCCTGCAGCTGACTGAGACGGGAGCAGACATCTTCCTCCCTGCCATCTATTTCAAGGGAAAAGGGAGGGGAGGTCAGGGTGCTTTGCTTCAGTGAATTCCACCAGCAGAGCCGACTTTGAATTTCCAATCTGGAGATTCAACACAGGGACACAAGAAAGCCCCGACTTAAACACCTCTGTGGAAAGGTGCGTTGACTAGCGCCATCTGCTGGCCAGTCTGGAAATTGCATAGACAAAAACTGTTCGCGCTCACTATATTCAAGCCCTGGGAGAAAATCTGCACCCTACTAATGAGTCCCAGGTCCTGATTTTGAAAATTTAAGCTGGACAATTTTAAAGACTGAGAATGAGTTGAACCAAATATCCAAGAAGAGCTGTGAAGAAAAATAGGCAAGAGAGAGAAATTAGCCATCAGAGTAAATTCACCAACATATTCAGATGCCTCGACATCAGGAAAAATTACAAGCCATACTAGGAAACAGGAAGGGATGGCCAAAAGAAAACAAATATCTTGAAGAGATGCAGGATTTAAGACAATCAGTGATCATCACACAGCTCTCCTAAATCACTTAAAAGAATTTAAAGAAAATATAACTGAAGAAATAAAGAATATTAAGACACTGGGTGAGTATAAAGAACAATGTGAAAGCCTGCAAAGAAAAGTAACAGCATTTATGGGAATGAAAGACACACTGGATGAGATTAAAACTACATTAGAAGGGGGGGGGGATACATTAGAAGCACATAAGAGCAGATTTGAATTGCTTGAAGACAGAATTAGTGATTATGAAGACTATCTGAACTGGAAAAGACGAGAACAGAAAGAGAAGTGAATGGAAAAAGTGGAACAGAGTCTGAGGGAAATGAATGACAACACGAAGTGCACAAACATTCACATTATGGGTGTCCCAGTAGGAGAAGAGCATGGAAAAGGGGCAGAAAGAATATTTGAGGAAATAATGACCAAAAACTTCCCAACCCCTACAAACAACATAAATATCAATATCCAAGAAGGACAACACACCCCAAACAGAATAAATCCAAATAGACCTACCCCGACACACCTACTATTCAGAACGACAAATATCAGAGATAAAGAGGGGATTCTGAAAGCAGCAAGAGAAAAGCAAAGCATCACATACAAGGGAAACAGATTAAGCACTGACCTCTCATCAGAAATCATGGAGGAGAGAAGAAAGTGATATAGATGTATTTAAGGTACTGAAAGAGAAGAAATGCTAGCCAAGAATTCTGTATCCAGCAAAGCTGTCCTTCAAAAATGAGGATGAGTTCAAAATCTTCACAGACAAACAAAAACTGATTATGTTACCAAAAGACCAGATTTGCAAGAGATACTAAAGGGAGTGCTGCTACCTGAAAGGAGGAAACAAGGGTGAGAGATTTGGAGAAGAGTTTAGAAATGAAGATTATTAGGAAGGGTAAAGTGAAGGGTAAGAAGACAGACAGTAGAATGATATGACAACAGAGAGCCGAAGGACAAAATGGGTGAAGTAAGTAATGCCTTTACAGAAATAACACTGAATGTTAATGGATTGAATTCCCCAATCAAAAGACATAGACTGATAGAATGGATAAAAACAAATGAGCTGCCTATTGTTGCCTACAAGACACCTACCTCAGACATAAGTACACAACCAGGTTAAGATTGAAAATTGGAAGAAGGTATTTCATGCAAATAGTAACCAAAAAAGAGCTGGAGTAAACTAGATAAATGTAAAAATAACATTATAGTATATGAACAATAATTAGTGCAACTGGCAAATTGTTCCTGTGATCAGTATTCTGTAGTTTTTTTCATACAAAATAAACACTTTCTTTAAATTGAGGAGGGCTGGAGAAGAGATATATTTTTGGATACATCATTTTTCTTTAACCCTTTCTTGTTCGTACACTTTAAAATCATCTGTGTAGATCGGTAATGATTTAGCATGTCTATTGAACAAGATTTTGAGTTTTTCTGCCTCATAAAATTATGAGTTGGCAAATTATCTGCTGTAATGCATTCCAATAAGATGTGAAGAATTCCCAAATAGGAATTTGATTATCTAGGAAGAATTGTGGCCTAAAGGGAAATTAAATAAATAAACCAATAACTTATTTCATTCTTAGAGATTATGCCAATAGTTAGAGCTGTAATATAAAAATTAGAATTGTTATAATTTATATTTGAATTATTTATATTTGAATTATTTACATTTATAAACGTTTGTTGCTATGCTATTTTTTATAATTGATTATATTAAATCTAACCTGGCTTTGCACTCTGGTTTAAAATTTGTAAAATCTATTTTTCTATTTATTTTACAATTTTACAATAAAGGACTTTTTAGCAGCTTTTTTAAAAAGCCATTGATTATACACTTTGAATAGATCATATGGTATGTGAATATATCTCAATAAAACTGCTTAATAAACAAACAAATCATTGTGCAAGAATAGCCAGAAATAGCAACTATGTACAGCAGGGGAAACGGAGATTTAGAGGTGAGGAATTTTCTTGTTTGTCTCTTTTTTTGTTGATTATTATTGAAATAAAGTGCTTTAAAAATGATTGACGTGATGATCACACAACTATGTGATTATACCAAATACCATTTTACACTTTGGATAAATTGTATACTTTATTTATATGTATCAATAAAATTGATTTCGAAAAAATTAGATTATGATGATGGTTACAAAACTCTGCAAATATACTAAAAACCATTGACTTGTACACTTTAAATGAGTGAATTTTATGGTATGTGAATTATATCTCAATAAATGTGTTTAAGAATACCAAAAAAAAAGTCTAAGAGTGAGCCCTGAGTAACCAGGGGTCGGGACGTGATGGCTTGGAGGTTGAGTTGTTGAGTTGAGATTGCTCTGAATACCCAGGAACCAGAACACACAGACAAGGCTCCAGGGCCAAAGCAACAGTTCAGAGGCGCTTGGAACCAGAATGGTAGGAAGCCTCAGGCTTCAGGGAGAGGGAAGATGGCCTTGAGGCCAGAGATCTATCCTGACAGCATGTGAGCATGCCTAGCCCTTATACAGCAGTGAGGAAAACCTGAAGGTAAGACCCATCCTCTGA
>PVKH010028098.1:0-12903 GCA_004027955.1 Chaetophractus vellerosus
CAAGTTTTCTAGGAATTTTCTCCCACCTACATAATGTCATTCCAGGGAAGTATAAGCTAGATTTGAACCCTTGTGCAGCAGGGGAGACTTGGGAGGCCCCAAGAGACACAAAGACATGTCCAGGCTTATAGAACTGGTAGGACAAGGAAGGTTGTGAACCCAGTTCAGTCTCCTCAGATTGTTCTTGATGCCCCCAGAACTTAGCTGGGCAGGCTGTAGGTCTATGCTGGTGAAATTGTGTACAGATGGGAAATGCCATTAGATGGGAGGGTAAGCAGTCAGCAGCCCAGAGTGGACATTGGGGAGCTGTTATCTGGGGAGGGGGAACAGGGAAGTGGATGCAGGAAGTTACTTCACTTCCTTGGAGTTAGAACACAACAGAACTTTGAATCCTGGTAACCAGGCACCCACATACTAGTGACTGCCCCTAAGAGCTCACTCAAGCATAGATGCTCAAGGGAAGATGTTCTCTTGTTGCTGCCTACCTGCTTCATGAGGCATTTGCCACAGGAAACCCCACAATGAGAGCTTTATCTGACACTGCTAGTATTGGCTCAACCCTCACCCTCACCCTTGAAGACTCTGGTCATTTATCAGGAGGAAGCCAAAGGTAAACCAGGGAGTCTAGGACAGGAGGAACCTTCCAGGACAGCCTTAGCAACTCTCACTCCCAGTATGGGTGTAGAGAGGAGGGGGCATGAATGTGGAGCATGGCTGGGCAGAGAGAGGTGATTGGGGGTGAAAACCTGATGGGCTCATCAATTCAGATACAGGTCATGGCTGGCAGGGCCAGAAGGGGAGGCCTGTGGTTGGTGCCCCTCTGCCCAAACATTGATCCTGACCCACGGAGCTGTCATCTCCCTCTTAGGAGGAGGTGTATACAGACAGGGTCTTTTCCTCATGTGGAAGTAGAACTTCATGTGGGGTTGTTTCTCTGACTGACAACCAGGCTGGGCCCTGATGTCTTGCAGCCCAGCTGATGACCCTGTCTTGGTAGCACTCCACCCATGAGACCAGCTCATAGCAGGATGATGGTGTCATCAAAACCACCTCCTTAACAAGGCTGCCAGCAGAAAGGCCACCAACAAAAGCAGGAACAGCTCTGAGGTGAAATGGGAGCTGACAGTCCTTCAAAGACAGGTATGGGACAGCCAGGGGACTCCCAGACTGAACCAGCACTGTCAGAATTTCTAGGCTGCCTGCCTGGGGTTCTCCATGTTGGAACTCAGTCCCACTCCATGAGGAATCCAGGACTCAATCTCCCACCCCCAACACCCAGTCCCAGTCATGACCAGGTGCAATGTTTGTTGGAATATCAGAAATGAGGCTTTTATAATGATTCATCTTGATGTTAAACCATGACAGTCTTTGTTTTTGATCCTGCCTTGGTTGTTTATTCTTCCTGCCCCTAGGTGCTCTCCATCCCTAGTTATCCTATCTGCATTCAGCAAGACTTTCTCTCAACACCTCATGTTTCCTAGGCTGTTTTTACCTATAAAGGGTGAGAAGATTGTACTGTACTTCATCTTTCTCTGCAACTTGCAAACTCATGGAGTTCAATACTGAGACCCTTCCAAGTCAGAAGACAGGGCTGCATCATGGTTCAAAGGGGAGGCCAGGAACCTCAGTTGTCCAGCTTCACTGCCATTGGAACTAGACAGGACTCCTTCCAGTTGCCATTTCAACAGGGCTACAGGGAAAGTCATGTGATGGTGAATAGTCTAATCTTTCCAGTTGTCCCAGTTTGGGCTCCTAGGAATGGGAAGGCTTGTTAAAACATACAGATTTGAAGTTTGAATGGCTGGGGCCAGATTTCTTGAACCAATTCAGGCATCCAAAGGTAGGCCATGATGGCTGGTGCTTCCCTGCAATCTGCTAACCTTGGGTGTGAACAGTCTCAAAATTTCTTCATCAGGTGTCAGAAAGGTAGAATCAAATTTACAATTGTCCCAGTAGAAGGTGATCTACATTTGAATATTTTCAAGACCATTTGAAATTTCTCTTCCCTGTGGCATCAGATCATTTCCTTGGGCAATCCAGGATCTTTCTCCCATCCAGGAACCTCCAGGTATTTATCCTTTATAGAATCTGGTATCACCTTAGCCTCATGTCCTCAAAACTCCCTTTAAATTGAAAGAGAGGAGTGAAGCCTTTGAAGTCTTTGAAATCAAATGCATGAACCCAGGATGGGTAACACTCTGTCTTCTCATCAACTAAGAGGGCCTCATGGTCCATCTCCTGTCAAAGTCACTGAGGACAGGGATTTCCAGGTTTGAAATCCAGTTGTAATTGTCCTTTTGGACATGTTGAAGCTGCTGGCTGCATGTGTCTTTTTTTTTGTCCCAACACTCGATCTGCCAGTGTGACAATGACCCTGCTGAGGACATGAAAGAGACCAGCCTGGTGCAGAGAAACTTCAAGTCCAGCAGTAAGGAGAAGCCAATGCTGCACTTGGTGCTTGTCCACCTGGGCACAGTGTACCTGGACACATCCAACATCCTGGAGAACATCCAAGCTGTCCTCCCCACCCAACAGACTGATATACAAATGGTCACCAGGTAAGCACACTGATCCTTCCATGGCCTCTACTCTGCCAGTCTTCCCCATGGGATTTTGGAGGTCAATTTATTTATCTGAGCCTCAGATGGCTCCTTGGAAGAGTAGGGGGCTAGAGGACACACAGCAACATGTTATTGAGAGGTCTGAATGGGATAAGACACAGAAAGTGCTGACATAGGCCAGGTCCTGCATGATCATCTGTCACAGGGGCTGGGGATGGACAGGATTATTTTCCACTCACCTATAGAGAAGCCTCTGACTCAGCCCTCACTATTCCAGGGCAAGACACAGACCTTTAAAGAAGATTGAAAATGCCATTATGGATGTCTTCAACCAAGGACTAGTCAAAAGGCATTGATGGGCCTGGAGAATTTGAAGAGATGAAATCTGATATCTGAAAGTCTGATGTTAGGCTCAATCAACAAATAAAGTGGGGGGGGGGGCTATGTGTACATAGAACATTGCAAAATTAAGTAGTTGAAGGAACGAAGGAGGAGAAGTTCCTGTTTCTTGGACTTCCATTCCACAAGTGATTCAGAAAAATACAATAGACTTCACAAGCATAGTGGAAACAAAGCATGTTTGGTGTGTTACAAAAAGGTTCTCTCTAGGTATGGGCAAATCTGCCATGATTCTGAAGGGCATAAGAAAAATGTGAGTGGAATCTATGTCAAGAACAAAGGCTCCAAATTCCCCACTTGAGTTAGAAATGTGCAGTGGGGGTAGTGGCTGTGAAGTTCAGGCCAGATTCCTGTGTTGCTCAAATCTGATGCTTCCCATCTTGCTTTGATTTATCCCCACCTGCACCATCCAGCAAATGAGATGGTCCCAGGACAGTAGATGTGTTGAGCAAACTGCTCCCACTCTGCCCAGAGGCTCAATTAAGTTTGCTGAGCTGTAGACAAGGTGGGGTAAGGCAGTGCCTATGCCACACAAAAACAATATGAAGGGGTTGAAACACTCACAGGCCTTCAAAGAATATGGCAGCTCTTGGTGTCTTGGCCACAGGTGGAGGTACACTCAGGACTTGGAAGATGGGGTAGGTGGTCCGCATTCACCAGGTATTTAAGAGCACTTGGTTTTCAAAAACAAAACAGTGCAATGGCCTGAGCAGTTGTTGCATAGCTCTGCCTTTCTGCAATCCTGATTCCCATCTGAATGGAGTAGGGAAGACAGAAAAACACTTGACAAGGGTCCCTGATATAGTTAAAATATGTTTAAACATTGGACACAAACTTTCTATGATTGACACTAATCCTCAGTCCCAAGTTATGGGAGAATCAGCCACTACCAGATCTGTGAGTGTTTGAGGATTGGATGTGGGGTCTGGGGATGGGAAAGGACATGCACAGGAGCCCACCCAAAACACATTCATGGATACTTTCAAAGAAGAAAATTGATTGAAATGGAAGGACTCCCTAATGTGCAATCCACTCTCCTCTATGCTCTGAACCTGGGTGGAACATACCAGTGGGGACTATTTCAACCCCCAGGGCTGTCTTATTCTCAAGGAACTCTTGACCTCCATGTATTTGTAAATTGTGGGCCTGGCAATTGAATGGTGGTCCCATCCTGCCCGTTCCCAGTTTGATTTGCAGCAATCAAGGGATTTCAAGGCACAAGGTGAGGATGCCTGGGAGTGGGTTCCTGTGAGCCTGAGCACATGCCATGGGTGGAGAATCCAGGCAGGATCTCCACACCTGGGGTTGTCCAGGAGTAAGAGAAAACTCAGAAGGGGACCCAGTTGGAAAACTACCTAGGAAAGTTTCCTGTTTTGGGTGAGGTACGCTTGGTTTCTTCCTAGGCTTGGGGACATTTTCTGCCTTTGAAAAGGTACCTGTAAAGGCTGTCATGGTGGGGAACTCTCCTCCTCTTCAATCTGCAGTGTCAACTCCATGGCTGGCTTCAATGCCAGCACTTATCTCCTGCTCCAAACACAGCAATGGGCATAGCAACACCTATAGAGATGGAGCGCCCTCTAGCTTTTGCACCTTCTTTTGTGTAAGAGCCTAATTCATGGGTATTTCTAGGGTCCATACTCTCTCTTGCCCCAATTCTAATAGCTAAGGGTAGTGAGCCTTCTGGGGACAAGGAGGAGGCACGCTGGGAGCAGACTATCCTCCATGTCACCAGGCAGTCGGAGCCAGAACAGAGGTTGGTACCTGCCCACCTGGGCAAGGAGTTGTCCATCTTCTCTACATTTTTAATGAATGATCAAACTTTCATGCCCACTCAACTGGTCCTGATCCAGCTCCAGACTGCATGAGTGCCCTGGCACCCCCAACATCCTTGATTCAATCCTCCTTCTTTGTAAGTTTGGGTCTCTCAAATACCTTTTCTGTACTCTTGTGTCTCCTCAGGAAACAAGAGTGAGAGGACACACACCACTGGTACATTGCCATGACCTAAGCAGATAACCTATGGAAAGTGTTCACACCGGTCTGATGGGCTGATAGAGGTGCAGGGGCTGATCAGATTCTTTTCCTCCCCTTGTTTGGATGCATGTGTCACAGCCTTAACCTACCATCTTTCCAGGGTTTGACTTTTTCCTATTTGCAAAGAATACTGCAGAATCCATCCTGGAGATTCCCATCTGATTTCTTCTAATGACAGGGCTCTCTAGGCCTTCAGAGAATTGTTACAGACCCAGTGAGACATGTGGAAAGGTGATCATGGGGCTCAATCAAAGCTGAGACTGACCAAAATATGTTTCACTGCTCATGGTCCATCGGTCTCTTCTATTCAAACCTATATTTGATGCCAGAGTTTTAGGTGTACTTCCAGAGACCAGAGCTTATGGGCTGTCCATATGCCAAGTGGGTCCAGAGGCTGTGGGCCTGCAACTCCTACTCTACAACTCAATGGACTCACCCAGGACACCTAGTGGGGAGATGATCGATGATGGCTATCCTGGGGAATGGAGAGAGCCTGCAGCTGCAGGCAGGACAATTCTTCCATTGTATCCATGGGATATAAGACCCCCCTCACTTGGTGGTGGAGGGGACATCACCATCCCAGGCTCCTCGGGATTGGGGGAAGAACTATGAACTAGAATGGACTTGTTGGTGTCCTGTTATAGACTTGTGGTTTATGCAATGGAAGAAATTACAAAAGTATGTGGAGCCAGGGGTCACTGGATGCTTTGGGGGCAGGGAGAGGGAAGGGCAATTGTAATATGGGGGCTTTTAGGGGGACTTGGGGATTGTGCTGGGTGATGTTGCAATGGAGGATATAGCCCATTTTATATCATCATGTATCATGCAGAGCTGTATGGGAGAGAGGGTGGTGTACAGCCTGAACTGTGATCCATGCTTGATGACAAAGCCCCAAAATGTGTATCTCTATTACAGGTGCTGTGCCACACTGATGAAAGATATATATGTGGGAGGTTGTGGGAGGTGTGGGAGGTGTGGCATATGGGGACTCCTAAAATTTCTGTGTAACATTTGTGTAATCAATGTATCCTAAAATATATATATATAATAAATGAATAAATAAATAATGAATATTTTTAAAAAATACATACTGACTGCCTTCAGGTGTAGGAACACTGCAAAATTTATCTAAGGTGGAGGAATGAAACAGAAAAAGTCCTGCCTCTTGAGCTTCCATTCCACTAGGGAGTCAGACACCTACACTTGATCTCCTGAGCATGACGGTCAAGAATATGTTGATCTGATGCATTCATGGCTCTCTGGGTGTGGTCAAGTCCTCCTGGTCACTCCAGGAGATGAAAGAACTCTGGACCAAATAAAACTGTGAGTAGACCATGGGTCAGAACAAAGGGTTCCAAACTCCAGAGTTGAATCAGAAATGTGGAGTGGGGGTAGTGGCTGAGATGTGCAGGTCAGATCCCTGTGTCACCAAATCAGTTGTTTCCCAACTTGGTTTGATTTGTACCCATCTGCACCATCTTGCAAATGGAATCCATGGTCTTAGGAAAGTAGATGTGTTGAGAAAACTACTCCCCATTCTGCTCACATGTTCAATTAAGGTGCTGAGCTGTAGGCAAGGGGGGGTAAGGAAGAGCATATGTCAAATAAAAAAACAAAAACCAGTATGAGGGGGATGTGACACAGGCCCTCAAAGAATATGGCAGCTCTTGGGATTTGGGCCTCAGTCTGAGGTACAGTTAGGATCTGGATGAAGAGGAAGGAGGTCCCCATTCAGCAGGTATTTAAGAGCACCTAATCCCCTCTGGGAAACAACCCTGCTCCCAAGAGTCACCCCCCTGTCTATTTCTGAGTGAATCAGACCTCCAAAAATAGGAAGCCCATCTCCCTCCCCCCACCACACATGATCTCCACCCACTGACACAACACACCACGACAGGATGAACACTCCCACAGTCATACTCTAGACAATACTTGCCAGCTAGATGCAATTATCTTTGCAAGGTAGCACAATGGGTGGTCAACAATAAGTACAAGATGAATGTATACAATGTGATTAAATTGAATAAAATATAGAGCATAAAAACAGAAAAAAAAGAGCACTGAAATTTCAAAAACAGTACAATGAACAGGCAGTTGCTGCCTGTCCCTGCCTTTCTGCAACCCAGATTCCTTTTTGGATGAGGCAGGGAAAACAGACAGATATGTGTCATGGGCTCAGATGTAGGTAAGATATTTTCATATATTTTACAGGAGCCTTATATGATTGACCATAGTCCTCAGTCCTCAGCTAGGGTACAGTCAGCCACTGCCATGACTAAGATTGTAGGGGGAGTGGGTGCAGGGCCTGGGGATGGGCAGAGTCATGCACAGGAGCCCTCCACAAACACACATGGATACTTTCAGAAGGGAATGTGGGTTGAAATGGACAGCATGTCTGATCTGCTGTCTACACTCCTTTCACAGTGCCATCAGCTCTATGCTCAGAACCTGGGTGAGCCATCCCAGTTGGGAAATCTCCAGCCCCAGTGTTCTCCTATCCTCAAAGTCCTGATGGTTTCCATGGCTATTAAAATTTTTGCCTTGAGTTTTCATAGGAGGTCACATACTTCCCGTGCCCACATTGAAATTCATCAGTCAATGGAGTCCAAGTCAGAAGTGGGCAATTCTGGGAGAGGGTGTCTGTGAGCCTGAGCAGATGGTATGGGTGGAGAATCCAGGCAGGATCTCCATGGCTGGGTGTGTCCAGGAGTAATAGGAACTTCAGAAGGACATCAGTTGCACCTCTACCCAGGAAAATATCCTGGTATATGTGGGCTGGGTTTTTTTTGTTTGTTTGTTTTGTTTTGTTTTTTGCACCTGAAATTCTTGGGTTATTTTGTGCCTTTGAAATGTCACCTTGAAACTATCAAGATTGTGGACCCTCCTCCTCTTCCAACTCTAGTGCCAACTGCATTGGCTACCTCTTACTTGGCTCCTGTGCCTGCTCCATCACAAGCACATGAAGATTTGGAGCCCCTTCCAACTGTGGATTTTGGACCCACTTCAGAGTTAGAGCAAAGTTCATTCTGCCTTATTGAGTTTGTATCCCTGAGTGTGCATTCTGTGTCTGCTCCCAAGATGGTGATATAAATACCATGAGAGCCAAGTGTGGAGCTTGATACAATTCCATTCCTGGCTCCAACATCACTGTTCCCAGGAGGGTTTTCTGAAGAGCTGGAGACAGCCCAAGAAGCAGATGAAACCTTAGGCCTACTTTATCTTGGGCCAGCCAAAGAGAAGGAAACTTCCTTCCCTCTGCCTGAGAAAGCCATTTATTTTCTCTTTGTAACATTTTTCTTTGCATTTTATATTTTTCATGGTTATATTTTTTTTTCATTTTAAGTACATTTTAAATTTATTTACTAATTATTATCCTGTTATAGTGTGCATTTCAGTTTCTTAGGTGCATGTAACATTGAGCTAACCCATAATCACTTTGTGGTCCAGAACCTGCCTTCACCCCTAACTTGAACCTCACCCTACAAGACATTCACTCTCCATTCTCACCTCATTTGTATGCTGAGAACCACTAATCTTCTCCTTCTATCTCCATCACCTGGGCCCTGCTTTCAGCATTTGGACAGACTTAGGGCCTGGCCCAGAATCAAGCTCAGTCACAGAGCCTTTATAATTTCTTTGACAGTTAGGGACAGTGCTATTCAAGGAGGTTAAGAGATCAGCTGCATCATCAGGGAACAGAGATTGGAACCCAAACCAGGGATCCCAGCATGACCAGGTGTCTGTTGTCTGACTCACCTATTTGAGGCTGGGTTCCTCCCATCTTCCATTACCAATGAAGTGCTCAATCTCACACACCGTTTCCAGTTCTGGCAGTGTCTGTCCAGGAGGAGATTATGGTGTTGTTGACATGCTATGTCCATAATCAAGCTGGTGGTGAAAGACATCCCTGTGACATCCTGAAATTTGTCCACATGATCTCCCCACACCAAGTAGGGTGGTTGAGCATCCAGCAGGAACAGGTAGGTAGAGGTCTTGGTCCTCCTTAGGATATCAGGGGTGATTGCCCAATTTGGCCAGGTGCTCACTGGGGGGTGCACATCCCAGGGAATGTCCCTGGAAAGAGGCTGTTGGGGGATCATGGGGTGCTCCAAGCAATATCCCAGGAATCCTACAAAAATACTGAGGTTCTTATGCTGGGGTAAGAAAAAGCCATCGGCCTTCAGGCCTTCACAATTTTAATTTACCCCATCTGCACTCAACTTTTTGAGGCACCTTCCTCCCCTAATTCAGTGCCAAGAAAGACTATTTTTTCTCTCCATGTAAATTTGTATTCTGCATTTAATTTGATAAGTTTTGTGCCCTCAGCTTTATCTTTTGACTTTTCTGACAGGAAACTCAGAGCTACATTTTCTCCATTCTTGCTGCAAAGATTCTTTCTACAATTCTAGGTTTGTTTATCTTATCTTTCAGGAAATTCCATGTTATTTTTTAAAAATTTTATTTCACTATTTGTTTATGGATGACCTTATTTTTTTCACAGGCTTAAGCTCTTTTGATAGGTTTTAAAAATGAAGCCCTTATGAGTCCCTATGCAGAGACACATTGTGCCATGATCTCTGCTTCCACGCATGAGGGTTGCAAGAAAGACTTCAGAGGTTTCCATTGGGATGGACTAGAGTATGTGGAATTGTATGCAAGGAACAGTGGGGCAGGGAATCACTGAAGGGTTTTGGTAAACACCTTTATGACTGGGGGGTGAGCACGGGACCTTTCAATTTTCATCAGCTAAGGTCAAATCAAGTGAGGCAGAAGACGTGGGATCCTATGCAAGGCTTTTGCAAGAGTCCCAGAGTTATTTGAGCTGCCCACTGGCAAAGCCATTTCAGGTCAAAGAATGGCCCCAAGTGGATCTTCCCTAAGAAAAGCCCACACCCATGTCCTTCCTCTCATGGTGTTGGCTGCTCTTGTGCCTAGGGCACAGCAGGTGGTCATTTAGGAGAGGAGCTTTCCATTGGGAACTGGAAGAAAGGCAGCTGGAATCTGTGATGGAGAGAGATGCACTGGTCCCTGCAGCAGGGTCAGACTCAAATGTCCAAGGCAATCACAAGTATCAGTAGAAAATATCACACTACCAGTAAAAAGTTTTATATAAAGGTCCTCCCTTGGTCAGGCATCAAATGTTCACTCCTGGGACTGGATGGTGGCTGGCAGGAAGGGAAAGTGTCCCACACAGCTGAACATCTACATGTTTGGGAAGACTGAGGAATATGGTTCAGATCAGTGTGAGTATTCACAGACTAATACATGGCTGAAAGGTGGGTTTCCCAGCAGAGGGTAGAGCACAGGCTGGCTGTGGGGGAAGAGTCATAGAGCTGTAAGTGGGCAAGATGGGTGGTTGAGAGAGTGGTGAGGAACAGGGTAGAGCAATAACCTGAACTCAGGCCTATTGCCTCGAATATGCATTTGGTACTCAGGCTAATATGATGTAGGGCTCAGCTCAAGAAACAAGAGAAAGGATCAGGTCAAAGACAAGGACATAAGCTAGGGAGAGTTTCATGGCCATATCAAGTGGGAGCTAAGCCTCCTGAATGCCCAGGGAGAAGGGCTATCAGGGCAAAGGGTAGTGGCAGGGTTCTAGTGAAAGTGTGCTCAGGGATTCTCCAGGGTCCTGAAGTGGCCTTCGTGTATTTATGCACTACTGTCTAAACTCAATGTAGGTTCAAACATGATAATGAACTTGCCGACTATGCAACCCTCAGGATGGGATTGCCTGCTACACTTTACTCAACCTTGGCCTCTCCTCAGGAAGAGATAACAGCTGAAGAACATGGGTTAAAAGATAAAAGTCCCCATGAAATATATAATCATTGATATTTAATCCTGTCCTGCCATTCCTTGGGATCTTAATGCTCAGCATGGTGAGGACCCCCCAGGTCTATACAGAGCCATTGCTGGGTCCATAGACTGAGAGAATGAATGAGCAAACTGGACATGGCCCAGAAGCCAAAAATCTACCATTGCTTCCTCAGCAATGTTATTGATTATATCTGAGAAGTGTTCTTTCTTAAAAATTTCAAAGCAATATATTAATTGACTTTTATCTGTTTGGGTAACAAGCAATCATTTCTACTGCCTCCCTATTATCCCTCACTGATCTGTCAAATGGACAGGAATTTAAAGGGCTTGAACTGCCATATGACCAGTGGTCACATGTGGTTTTGCTCCCCAAGGTTAGAGCCTCTTTCTGGGATGATTTCTGAGCACTAATGCAGGATGTGACCTTAGGGTGCTTCTAAGCAGCCTCCACACAGTTGGCAAGCCCAGCCTTCTGCAGGGCAGGGCTATGCGGGGTTGGTCACCTCTCCACAGGTAGAAGATCCATGACAGATCCAAGCAGTGTCCTTGAGTTCAGTAGATGAAACTGGGTGCCCAAGGACAAGGATGTGACTAGAGTTTACAGGGCAGCCTGCTCAAGGGAGGGAGCTGGTGACAGTGCAGAGAGGTACCTAGGAGTAGAGAAATTCAGAACGAGAGAAAGCAAGCTAAAGCGCTGTGCAGGGTTCACCCAGTGGACTTCAGCTGAGCATAGTGCATGAACAGAGCTACACAAGGCCTCTCCAGACAAAGGATAAAACCAACAGACAAGAGCAGGCAGAACAATCTTCAGAGCTCATAAAGGATGGGGAATAGTTCATATTCTCACCAGTCAGAGAGGAAAAATCTCATAACTTGGGTGGTGTTAGGTAGAGCACTCAGAGGCTTGCCTCACTTGTGGATTAATTGGTATGAAATAAATATTGTAAAACATATCAATAATTGTATATCACTTCAAAACAAGTAGAACTAACCAACAAATTCAGCAAAATGTCAGGTTACAAGATTAACATGCAAAAATCAGTTGTCTTTCTAAAAACCAAAAGTGAACAATTAAAATTGAAACTAGAAAACAATTCCATTATATTAGCATGTGACAGTATAAAATATTTAGCAATAAATTTAAACAAGAAAGTGAAATACATAAACACTGATAAATACCGAACCTGATATAAGAAATTTTAAGAGACTAAAAAATGGGGGAAAACCCTGATTCATGTATAGAAAATCAAATATTGTTAAGATGTCAATGATATCCCAAAAGAATTATAGATTTAATCCAAAACCTTAAGAAATTTGGCAGCATTTTTTCAGTAAAGGGAAAACCTATTTTCAAATCCTGTGGAAATCAAGTAACCATGAATAGTCAAAGTAATTTTGAAATAGAAGAACAAATATGGGGGCCAGCTGTGAAATTTTTACTTCTTCCTTTCCAATTTGGATGCCTTTTATGTCTTTTTCTTGCCTCAGTGCTCGAGCAAGTACTTCTAGGACAATGTTAAATAAGAGCGGTGATAGTGGGCATCCTTGTCTTGTTCCCAATCTCAGTGGGAAGGCCCTGAGGATTTCCCCATTGAAGATGATGTTAGCTTTGGGTTTTTCAAAGATCGCTTTTATCATTTTCAGGAAGTTTCCTTCTATTCCTATTTTTTGCAGTGTTTTTATCAGGAAAGGATGTTGTATTTTGTCAAATGCGTTTTCTGCATCTATGGAGATGACCATGTGATTTTTTTCTTTCAGTTTGTTTATGTGGTGTATTACATTGATTGATTTTCTTATGTTGAAACATCCTTGCATACCCGGGATAAAACCCACTTGGTCATGGTGTACAATGCTTTTGATATGTTGTTGTATGCAATTAGCAAGTATTTTTTTGAGGATTTTTGCATCTAGATTCATTAGAGAGATTGGTCTGTAATTTTCCTTTCTTGTTGTGTCTTTATTTGGCTTTGGTATTAGGGTAATGTTGGCATCATAGAATGAGTTAGGGAGTGTTCCTTCTATTTCTACTTTTTGGAAAAGTTTAAGCAGGATTGGTGTTATTTCTTTTCTGAATGTTTGGTAGAATTCAGCT
>PVKH010028099.1:0-12906 GCA_004027955.1 Chaetophractus vellerosus
ATTAGCTCTACAATTTGTGATGTCTTTATTTTGATATTTTATTTTCATATGAAACTCTACCAGAATATTTGTTTCAAGTTTATACTTATGGTTTTGCTAAGATAAATTTGAGGTTTATCCATAATGTCTATAGATAGACTTCTGAGGAAGGAATCAAGATAATCACTCTGCAAATTAACCACATTCAACTGGATCATGTATCATCCTTTCCAGTATATGCTATTGATTTCTTAAAGGTAGGAAATATTATCCTGTAATCTAATTATACAAGATTGAAAAATCATAAATCCTAGGTTTTTACAATATACGTATTCCACTGTAACACTGAATACCCTAAAGAAATATCCATGCAGCATGTAAAAATAAAATTTAATATAAATTATTTAAATAGCATAAGTATTATGCAGCAAAATCACCATTTTATAATTATAAGAAAATATTTTATCTTTTCACATTTTTATTTCCAAATGTCTAGTATGAGTATAATGTGTATTATCAATTTTAATGTTTTGATAATTTTTAATTAATTTAAAATTCTTTATGATGTCTCCCTTCTCCTCTGGGTTTTGTTGATTTCAGCTCTTTGCCCTTGTGATTTGCTCTCTCTACTTCTCTTTCTATTTCTCTCATTATTCATCCAGTTTATAAAGGACTCTGGTAGGAGGATCAAGACCCACCCTGAATCACACCCTACTGAAGTAATCTAATCAAAAGATCTCACCTACAATAGGTTTGCACCCATGAGAATGTATTAGCTCCAAGAACATGATTTTCTGGGGTCCAGAAAAGCCTCAAACTATACCACCTAGTTACATATTCTAACTGAAATTATAATTTTAAAATATTTATCCATTTAAAAATCCCCAACTGGGGCCGGCTGTATAGCCCAGTGGATAGGGCAGTGGTGCACCACATGGGAGGCCCCGGGTTCAGTTTCCGGGGACCTCTCTGAGTGGGCAGACCACCTGAGAGGGCAAAAGACACCATGGGTGGGGCAAAGCCACCACGGGCAGGGCAAAAGCCACCACAGGCAGGGCGAGCCGCCTGTGAACAGAGCAAAAAAAGCCACCTGTTCCAGGAATGGAAGCAGACCCGCCCACAGGCAGGACAAGCTGCCTGCGTGGTGAGCTGACTTGGTGCGTCGCCACAGCGGGGGGAGACAGGGCAGACATAAGAAGAACACAAGAAATGAACACACAAGCAAGAGCAAGCAGAAAGGGGAGGGATATGTAACAAAAAAAAAATAAAAAATTAAAATAAAAAATCCCCAAATATCAAAGTAAATAGAAATCTCCATTTTTTTTATTTTTAAAATATCTTAATTTTATAGTTTCAGAATTCTATAAATGCTTTGCCTCCATTACAAGAGAAATAAGTTTACTTCTTCATGGACTATTCTACAGGGTCATTCTCTCACTTAAAGGTCACACATATTAATGTCTGTACTCAGAGAATTGTTGCTCAGAAGTTTACTAATCAAGGTCATGGTGATGTTTCTAAAAATATTTGCATAACTATTTTTTTGAATCAAAATCCTCCTGGTTTCTTACAATAATTAGCGGCTTCATAAGAGAGCATGCTTTATATTTCTCAGTGCATTTTCCCAATATTTTCACATAATTTCATTAGAGCATATCATCCAAAGTAAATACATGCATTTAGTTTCCTCCATAAAATTAAAAACAGTGCCATAATTAATTAAATTGTTGGTATTAATATAAGAACATTTGTCAGAGTTTAGATATTATTCTAAATTGTTGAAATTATGTTTATTATCTCAGTATTATAAATATACTGTAAACATTTCCCTTTTCTTCATTAAATTTTAACACTTTATGTGAATGCATTTTATAATTATAATTTCAGAAAATATTTATAGATCCTTATAGTACATTTATTTTCTTCATTGAATAAATATTATACTTTTAAATGACAATTATGCCATTATGAATGTTCAGTTTTGCTTTTCTTTCCTTATTCTAACCATGTATCTGACAACTTGTCTCCCTAAGTTAACTAAGTTGACACTGCATACTTAAGACTTCTTTCATAATAGATATTAAATTATTTCATCTTTGCTAAGGGTTAAAGAATTTTTTTACCTACCATCCAAATTCCATTTATAAAACTATTAAAGTGTCTTTCTCTGGTATTTATATATGCTCAGAAGTTGGACAAGATCTTAAAATTTTCCTTGAAATTCAAATATGCATGATAAAGTATTAGGCTGTTGATTTACTTTAGGACCCTGGCTGGTGATTTGAATCTGTCTGCTTAATAGGAGGTATTTGTAAATAAATGCTCATACTTCTATTAGTTGCTCATGGCTTCTCCTTTGTTTACCTCTCATCCTCATTTTAAGTTATGATTTTCTGCTTCTGTACCAACAAGACCTCTGCATTTGTCATTTTGTTAAATTTTAATTCTCCTGATGCCTCATGTTGATAACATTAATTTCAAATTTAGTTAGTAGATTTTCTTTCATAATGGTCAACTGAAATCTGTGATATGTTGTCATTTAATCTACCTGTCAGCATAGAATGCTCAGTGATAAATCACGGGTACATTTCTAGTCTACACACTGTCATATCATGTTCCAATTGGTCGGCTTCAAAATGGCAAAATGTCGAATTATTCTAATTTCTTGGGTTTATACCATATGCTTTCTGAGCAATTCTACCCTAGTTGTTCACTGACTGGTGTCTATTAAAACAATGTGAACTACTCTGTTTTAATAATTTGGTTTTTGTATTAATTTGGGTAGTTTATAACAATTGGGTCCTGGTACTCACTCCATTGAGTTAGAACTTTGGTGAAAGCACTGTCTTCTTTGTTTGTTTCTAGCAATAAATAACTGCAGAATAAGCTGACAATACATTCATTGAGGATCATTGTCAACCATGTTCTGCTGGAGCATATGTGCATGTACTAAAACATGAGTGAAAGTTTTACTCTAAAGTTTTATTTTTCAGTGCCTCATTTTAATTCAGTATATGTCTATGATGTTTGTAAGTTACAGCCTTTATTTGGCATAAAACATATACAGTATATCATATTTCACCTCTAGACACCCTACTCAATTTCTGAATATCAAAATAACTAAAATATGGGAAGTCCCTATTATGTTGGGCTATTTTTAGAACTGAATTATTTACTTAAAATTTTATAAAACATGGTTATCAAATGAAGTCTAATTTGCAACAGATAAAACCGTGATAGATGCATGAGATGATGTGAAAAGAGCTGACATACTTCAAGGGATATTATATTTATTTTCTTTCAAGGTACATACTGATATTAACTGTGTTCTACTCAGGTGTTTATAATGCTCACATGAATAATGGTGTATTTTTACTGTGACAGTTTGAAGTTCTTTTATGGATCCCCAAAAAAAGAAAGATTATATTTTTGAACTAATCCACTCCTGTGGGTGTGAGACTCTTTTGACTGGACTATGTCAGGAGTGAGGCATGACTCAGGTTGAGTCTCCACCCTCTTGCTGGGGCTGATATAAATGGAGACACAGGGAGAGACAGACTGAAGGGGAAAGGCAGGCACCATATTGATCTTGTCATATGAGAGAGGGGACTGCAGGAAAACAGAGAAGTCCCAAGGGCTGAGAGAGGCCCCAGAGTCTGGAACTAGCAGAGCACAGTGGCACAGGAATAGGCCCCCAGGGACTGGTCCCACAAGGCAGCTCAAGCCACAGGAGATGAGCCTTGCTGTATGCCTGATAGTTTAACAGCTGAACTAGGGAAAAAAGTGGAGCAGCCGAGACTGAGAGAGGAGGCCCAGTAAGAGATGAGGCCCTATGCCTGGTTGCCTACAGCTGGGCTTTGGGAGATGGTAGATTCTTGAGGGGAAGGCAGAGACCTTGATCAGTGGCCATCTTGCTTTGCTACATATTAGGACCCTGAGAAAACATCTCTGCTGATGCATTGATTGGGACATTTCATGGCTGCAGAACTGCAAGCTTTTACCCTAATGAATTTCCCATTAAAAAATGTAACCAATTTCTGGTTACTTTGCATTGTTAGCCTTGTGACAGACTAAATCACTTAGTCACCCTAGTTAATACCAAAGTGCATGTAATGAAAATTAGACTTTTGCTTCACAAAGAGGTAACTCAATTGTCTTTGTCATCAATCCTATTAATTCAGTGAATTAATAACAGAGCTTTCTCTAGACATTTTTAGAAATCACTTTTTCTTAAAAGAATTAAAATAAATTATCTGATTATCTGACATGATATCTAAAAGACAATAATTCTCCATGTCTTTTGAACTAGTAAATGACCTTCTTTAATTGGTGACAAGGTCAACTGTTAAATTCACAATGAAATTGGGAATTTGGTTGGTTTCTTTTTCTAGCAACAATATCTAATTAGTCTTAAAGGATGTGAGTAAAAGTTGCCTCTTTGATCCTATTCTATTATTTCTCTATTATCAAGATTCTTTTTTAAAAAAAATGAATAGAAATAACTTTCTATATTGGCATATTTTCTCAGAAGAGTGTGCAGGTAGCAAAAAAATAAATAATAAGTCTTCAATCTGTTTAGAAGTGTGTGAAAATTAAATATCCCACAGTTTTCATAAATACTTCATTTAGACAATGAAGAGTGCAATTAACAAATTATTTTCATCTACAAGAAAACCATAAATATAAGTGAATACATATATAAATCAATAAAAGTTAGCTAATAGTGTATACAGAAAAATTTTAAAAAGCAACAGGACCACTAAATATTAGCTACCTGCTATTTACCATGACCCATGGTAGGCACTTTTCTATCTACTTCATTTAATCTTAAAGACCCACCTGAAATCTTATAACTTCTGTAAAAATTGTTTAAGATTTACTACTTGTTTGTTTTATGGGCAAAATTATTTCTATGAAATGACATTTCTGATTTTTAGCTAATTAAACTTTTGTGTTTTTATTGTGTATAAATGTGTGTTCAATGAGGATAAAATTAGCAATTCAATAAGTCTATTTTACTTAATCAAATGTAGCTGTTTAAAGATTAAAAAGCATTACTAATATAGCAATCTTTCCCAGGATAATTCAAATCTAAATATTGACCTAATAGAATGTTTATGAGAATTAAACTTCAATTACACAGAGTACTAAAACAAATATTTTTAAAATATGTGTGTCCTATAAAAGGCAAAAGTCAAATGTTCAAGAGTAATCAGATGATTATTAAATAATTTGTTTCTCAAATCTCATAAATAATGTAGGACCAAGAATATCATGTTACTTCACTCTATTAAATGTTTATAGCTTTCTCACAGTTTGAAAAGATTATTTTATTCTTTTACTCTTTCTGAAAACACTGTTTAATTGGGGTATTATATGCTAGATGCAATGTTTATTACTGAAAATCACTTATTTGGCTAGTGCAAATAAACTCATAAATAAATAATTAAAGGTTTTGATAATTGTTTTAAAGCAAAAGAACAGAAAATAATCAGAAATACTTACCTGAAGAGTAAGTCCAATGCTAAAGATTAAGACAGAGCTCCTAACATTATTCTGTGGTCTATTTGTAGGTCCTCTCTATCAGTAAATGCTTAGGTAAATTTCTGAATTGATAAATTCCAACTGTCAGGTCTCAAGCAATTCAGACTACTGTGGGCTCTTGTTATCTTGGTGAAAGTGGTAAAGGGAGCATTGGTGTTGAAGTGGATGCTGTGACCCAAAACTTCTTTGAAAATTAAATGAAAAAAGGTGGGCGGCTTGAGAGTGAGAAGAGAAAGGTGCCATGAAACAGTCTGGACACCAGATATTGCACTGACAAGACAAAATTGGAAAAAAAAATTTTTATACATATATATATTATTATTTTTCACATTTTTTGAATAACCCAATCCTCTAGCAATATCTTGTTTTCTTTTTTCTATTCTTTTTAAATTTTTTAAAATTATTTTTTATTTCTTAAGTTCTCCTATATTTTAACTCTTACATTTAAAAATCATTATTATTTCATTTTCCTATTCGTTGCAATTGGCTATTGTTATGGCTTTACCTGTGAAGAGGCTATGGATCACAGAAGGGTCACAATGGGGACAGGAGAGGATTATTGGTGGGGGGTGTCAAGGTTGGGGGTGCATGGGAGGAAGTCCACCTGAACATATATAAAAGGCATACATAATTGTTCAAATGCTCACGGGTCATGGTCATGGGGTGAAGAATTTCTCAATAAATGGGAGACCACTGAATTCCCATCTTGAAGAGCTCTGCCATATTTTCCAGAAGAGTAGCAACATCCCCCCGAGTGCAGGGGCAATGTCTGGCAAAGGAGGATGATCCATTGATAGGCCCTTGTTATTGGTGACTAACCTTATGAGTCATTGCTGTTGAAATTGAAATGGCCTAGTGTTAAGGGGTGCCTAAGAGTTTCCTCTGGAGAACCTCCTTGTTGCTCAAGTGTGGCCTCTCTCTAAGCCAAACTCATCATATGAATGCATTACCTTCCTCCAAGCGTGGGACATGACTCTTGGGAATGAGCCTCCCTGGCAATGAGGGATTACTAACAAATGCCAACGGACAGAAGGACTGGAAAAAGACTCCGAATAAAAGGGGGAAATGGTAAAGACAAATGAGTTCATAGGGCTGAGAGACTTCAAAGTGAGTCAGGAGAACAACCAAGAGGTAACACTTATGCACACCCCAGTAGGACCTCCTAGGCTTCCAATATGGATATCACCCCAAATAGAGGGCCTTCTGAGGGCTTTGGAGATATCCAGGTCCTATATCAGGGCAGATAGCCCCAGAGTTTGGTGCCTTACCAGTGGGCCCTAATTTGGAACCCATGCTCCTGAAAGTGACAGAGACTGACCAAAATATGCCTTCACTGCTCATGGTCCATCGGTCTCTTCTATTCAAACCTATATTTGATGCCAGAGTTTTAGGTGTACTTCCAGAGATCAGAGCCTATGCACTGTCCATGTGCCAACTGGGTTGAGAGGCTCTGTGTGCCTACAACTCCTACTCTACAACTCAATGGACTCACCCAGGACACCTAGTGGGGAGATGATGATCGACGACGGCTATCCTGGGGAATGGAGAGAGCCTGCAGCTGCAGGCAGGACACCTCTTCCATTGTACCCACGGGATATAAGCCCCCTCTCACTTGGTGGTGGAGGGGACATCACCATCCCAGACTCCTCAGGATTGTGGGAAGAACTATGGACTAGAATGGACTTGTTGGTGTCCTTTTATAGACTTGTGATTCATGCAATGGAAGAAATTACAAAATTATGTGGAGCCAGGGGCCACTAGACATTTTGTAGGCAGGGAGAAGGAAGGGCAGTTGTAATACAGGGGCTTTTTTCGGACTTGGGAATTGTGCTGGGAGATGTTGCAGTGGAGGATATAGGCCATTTTAGATCATCATGCATCATGCAGAACTGTATAGGAGAGCGGGTGGTCTACAGTCTGAACTGTAATCCATGCTTGATGGCAAAGCCCCAAAATGTGTATATCTATTACAAGCGTTGTGCCACACTGATGAAGGATATATATGTGTGAGGCTGTGGGAGGTGTGGGACGGTGGCATATGGGTACTCCTAAAATTTCTGTGTAACATTTATGTAATCAATGTATCCTATATATATATAGAGAGATAATTTTTAAAAAAGAAAGTAAATAGAAGAGTTAACATGAGTGTAAAAGGACTTAATCCTTTTAAAAGTGAGAAGACTTGATTTTCTAAAGCAATAAAAGATGATAAAAAAAAAAAAAGTAATGCAGGGATCTAAATAATGCCAGGGCCAGAAGAAAAATAGTGTGTTACAGTTGAGTCAGGAGAGCAGAACTCAGAACTCATATGTCAGTAATAGGTTATTAATGTAAGTAAGAATCAGTCCAAACCCATGCTAGGTGGTGGAACACTCTAAACATCTTTATTCAGTAGTTGTACTCTCAGTAGAATCTTGGAGCATTGTGAAATGCTGAACTCATCAGCTAAGAGGAGCCCCACTCAGCACATTTGCCCATGATAACTATGACTACGGCTAAGGAGTGAAAAGGATCCACCATCTGAATTTGGAGGTTTAGGTATAGGTCCTATATGTTGGTTACAAACTTAGATGAACTCAGGTTTAATCCCATGCTCAGAGGAGTCATCCCTAAGCAAAACAACTTCAAGCATCTTTTCAGTATTTCCAAAGTTATTAGACTGCCTTGATTTCTAGTTTCCTTATGTGTGTAGCATTTATATTGAGGGTTGATCATGAGAAAGGGGGGAAAAAAGTATTTGGGAGTAAGTGTTCCACAAGGGAAATCCTGGGCATTATTTGTAATTCCCTGGAAACATATAAAAGTGTACTTGAAAACATTGCTCTGATTGGATTTTCTTACCAAGTCTTTATGTGAAGGCCTCCAAGGAAGAGGATGTGTTGCTCACAAGGCAGTTGAGGTTGAATATCTTTCTTTTCATGAATTAAAGAAAATAAGGAGGCCATCTAAGTTATGAGATACCATGTAAAAAAAAAAAAAAAGAAAAGAAAAGGGAAAAACCCTTCAGAGCTCTACAGCAAAGATGACATGAATGCATGAATGAGAATGTTCCACAGTTCTAGAAGCTTGTAATTTCCCCTTGATACTCTGTAATTTATCTTGGCCTCTATGTGTTTCTACAGTGTGTTTATACGAAAAGGGTATATGTGCTTCTGAGAGAAAGCAAATTTGTAGTGTCTTAGCACTATACACAATTTGCTCTGTCAACTTGCATGATTTTGAATGACTCTTCCTTAAGGTCCTTGCCTTAAGGCAAGGCATGACTCTAAATCATATGCTTACTAATGTATGTGGAATCACAACATAAAAATAGGAGAGTTAAGTTGAAAACTTTCAAGTGATATACATTACCATCTGAATTGGTGAAATCATGCATGGGAGCCTCAGAGTGAGCAAAATAATAATCATGTATACTGAATTTAAAAAATGTAATAATGCAAGCTAACTGTTAATGGATTGGAGAAGCTATTCACATGAATGATAATATCGCCTTCAAATTAGAATCAGCAACGTTTTTTTTTAAATGTTAGTTTATATGCCAGATAGGAAGGCTATAAGTACCATGAGACTTGCCAAGAATTTCCAAATAAAAAGAGGAGGAAAAGAATAGAATGATTTAAATTTGATATAGAGCAATAATTTATATACAGGATTATGAGCAGTTTTGAAATCACACAAAGAAATAATTATACACATCACCACATTATTAATTTAGCTGAACTGAGTTGTACCTGTTTTGCATTTAGAAAACTGAAGGAAACACTTGTATAACTGATTTGGCTCTCGAGTCCTTTAAAATGAGAAGGGGAATTCATAGGTGTAGTGATGGGAGGAGCCATGCTAAAGAGTTCCTTGTATGCAATGACCCCACCTTATGTGCCTTAATGTTCCTAGAACTGATGAGTCAATGACTAAGACATCAACTATGATAAGTAAATGTAAAAATACTGGAATTGAACCAAGTTTTGATGAACATAATTATTGGAGTCAGGCAGTCAGTTCATTTCTTGGAACTATCATTGACATGCTGGGTTGTCTTGGAAAAAATTATTTAATCTATCTGTCTGATTTTTCTTTTCTGTGAAATAAGAATAATCACCTCCATTTTGGAAGGTTGTAAAGGTTAAATAACACTATGTAAATAGTGAACCAATATGGCACACAGGGATGCATGGTCAGGACTCAGGTTATGACAGGTCTTGTTAGGAATTTCCTCTGATTTTTAGGATATTCCTATTCCCCAGCTCTTATCTCCAAGTCTCAATGAAAGACCACTTGCCCCAGGAGGCCTACCTGGTCTATCACCGGCTAGATTGCATCTCTTCTCCAGCCAAGTTCTTGACTCATTTTGCTTTTGTTAATTCTTATTACTGCATTTACTATGCTATTTGAAAATGTATCTGCTTTTTTCATTAGTCTTCCCCAGTGACATATGAGTTTCTTCAGGATGAAAACATGTCATAGATCTCTGTATCTCCCAGGACCAATACAGCTCTGTTACATAGTAGGCACACTAATTTGATTAATTTATTAAGACTCAGAAAATAGTCTTTCCTTATTTTTCTCTTCTAATTTTTTATAGACAAAACCTAATTTGAGAAAAAAATTGATTTGGGGGCACTGTAAGTAACACTATTAAAAAGAAAAATAATGTTAGTATGATATAAACTATTTTTGACAATTTACTTTGAGTATGGAATCCCAGATCATTTCTTAAGGAATTCTTGACAGAACTATGAAAGGCCCAGAGAAGAGATTCTAAACTAAGAGTCCAGCAATAAGAAGGCTTCTTTGATTATAGCAACATATGAGATTTTAATTTTATTTACCTGGAGTTAGAGTAATGCAATGCCATGTGATCCACATAAGAATAACTTATGTCCTGATTGTGTGGGAGAGTTAATCAGTCTGTCAGAAGGAGTAAACAAATGTTGGCTCACCTTATAAAGGCATAGTAGAATTAAGGAAAATACATGAAAATCTGGAAAATACCTCTTTAGAGGGCAAAGGAAGAAATTTATTTCACTTAAATCATAAACATCATTAATAAAAGTTGATTATAAAAATACATTCAAGGTTGAATTGGAAAAAGCAAAGTATAAAAGGAATCTTATGATTATTGGGGAGGGTGTATATTTGTCACCTTTGGAAGTTGTTATAATGAAAAGCCATTTATATGCTGACCAGAAAAGCTTTTCAGAGTCATTTTCAGAGAATTTTAAGCAATTTCATACAGCATGGCATTACCTATATCATGACAATGCAGAAAATCGGGGTGTTATGTATTCTGCTCCATATTTTATGGTGACAGAACTCATGATTCAAGTGTCTGAAATGTACTTAGTAAACTTTAGAAATTCCCATATGATAAAGGTTCCCAAAATATAGGACCTTAGGAGAAAATAAATAAACAAGTGAGAAAGAGAGGTGAAAGAGAGAGAGAAGGAGGGACAGAGATAGAGAACAAGAAAGAGAGGGAAAGGGAGAAAGGAGAGGGAGAGGGAGGAAGAGAGGGAGAAAGAGTGTGAAAAGATGAGTGAAGTGTCCTGGAATACTGTTTTTAAATTTTTTTGTGTAGATGGGCTGTGAAAATTCATACTCTATTAGGAATCTATAGCAGACTTCGTGGAGAATTCAGGACAATTTGGTTGGAAAATCTCAAAGGAATTATGGCTCAAATTTGAGGCGTAGAGGATGTAGTTGTTGAGGGAACTATTCGAATAGACTGAAGGACTTGAACTCTATTTTCATGTTGCCTAACTTGTTTTCCAACTATACACACTCTCTATTGCTAGCTGTGTAAAAACACATTTGCCCAATTATTCCAAACTTAATTTTCACTGTATTAGTCTGCCAAAAGGGTGCTGATACAAGGTACCAGAAATCTGTAGGCTTTTATAAAGGACAAAAGCTTACAGTTATAAGGTCATAAAGGGTCCACCTCAAGGTTGCTTTCTCACCAAAGCAGGTTGCCACATGTTGAAGCAAGATGGTCGCTGATTTCTGCCTGGTCTCTCTTTCCTGGCTTCCTCTTCCTCTTGAGCCTCCATGGGCCCAGCTCCTTCCCAATCTCAACTGTAAATTGGCATAGGGCTTGTCTCTCAGGGCTTCCTATATCGGTCTCTGGCATAGATCTCATTTATTTCCAGGCCTTCTCAGCTACTCAGCTGCTCTGTTCTCTTCAGCTGGAAAATACCAGGCAAATGGCTTATCTCTCCCAGGGGCTTTAGATGTTTGTGCCTTCTCCCTTCTGTCACACAGCACTATCAAAATCACAGAGCTCTCTTTCATCCATGTCTTCTTGAGTAAATGTCTGTTTATATCAACACACCAAGGGAATGGGGACTCAAAAGCCCTAAACTGATTTTATCAAGTAAACTTAAATCCTTTGAATTTAATATAATCAAAGGGTATCACACCCAGAGAAATAGATTAATTTATAAACACAATCTTTCTCTTTTGGGGATTCATAAAATAATTTCAAGGTACCACACTCACACAAATACATAGTGAGAATGTGTTGAAGTTTAACTTATAAGTGAGGGTCTCACAGAATGACAAGACCTGGTTGAAAAACAAATTACGCATTAACTAGGGGAAAGTGCCAAAATATGATTATTAAGTTAGTGCAAACTGGCTAATATCCTGTGTCTTATTATACTATAACTGTTCAGGTTGTTGTTGTTTTTTTCTCCTCTAAGGTTAATTTAAAAGAAACAATCATCACACTTACAGTTTTCTGCAAAACCTCTAACTATAAAGTGTTGTAAAACATCAATTGCAACCAGTTCTGAAGATATCCCAATTGTTATATTCCACAAGAGAAACAGATTACAATTAGAGAGGCTTATTAGGACATGCTCTAGCATGATATTAAAATGTTTCATAATAAACATTTGCTTCATTTCGAAGTATTAGATAATTTTTATGCACACCAGCTAAAGAAGATGAAATAGCTTAAGGCACAGCTCTAAATTATTTGTTAGAGTCAAGGAGGGGGAGGGAAAAAAAACAATGTAAAAAATACACTATTCCAAATATTTGGAAGAGAGTGAAATCCTATATTGATGCTGATGAGGGGGTTAAAAAAGACTTATGGGAGAAAAAGACATGCAAAATATCACTCTTCACAAAAGCTTTATGACAGATAAGAAGTTATATTTTAAATCAGGAGTAAATGTACTTTCAGGAAAGGGGAGATATGTAATAAAATAAATAAATCTTTAAAAAAAAATGTTAGGGAGGACTACGCTTTTAAGTTGATTTGAATTTGAATTTTGGCTCAAAATTCAAAAGGTACAAAAAGGTGTATATACTCCCGGCAACCACTGTGACCTGCTTCTTGCAGTGTTTCTCTCTGGCCTCCACCCTGAACCTCCTTGA
>PVKH010028100.1:0-12903 GCA_004027955.1 Chaetophractus vellerosus
ACAATTTAATAATGTAAACCATTATAAAATAAATAAATAAATAAATAGACTATAGTGTAAATATAACTTTAAATACCCACTGGTAAACCAAAAAGCTGGGTCTTGTTCCAAACTCACAATATCTTCTAGGTATGCCTTTATTTACTATAAATTACTTGAGCTGAGGAATTATTTCATTTTTCCTTCTTTATGGACACCTGGAGGCCAGTATATTACCTAAGCTTTGGTAAACATTTTATAATGATTCTTAAATAGTATACTTCATCATTGTAGGGACACTTTCCCCTGGTGGTAGCTGAATCACTTTTAAATCAGAAGTGAGTTCTATAAAGGATACAATGCAAAGGAATTTCATGAAGACCACTATAAGATAAATCACAAGTCAGTGCTTTGGGAAACTGAGAAGACAAGGTTGGGAAAAAGAATCCAGAAGCAGGTTAAGAAAGTTACAGGTAAACATTTAGGTTTAATTTAAGTAATCACATATCAAAAGACATACTCTAGCTGTAGGAAAAAGTGGCTCACTCATATTGACTTTATAAATTCTTTTAATTTTAAAATCTGATTGATATAATTAGGTAACAGAAATAACTGAAGTCTCATCTAATAAAATCCACAGCACATATGAAAAATAAGTCTAAAATACATTAACATATCTATTTTCTTTTTTGTTATTGATTTTAATTAAACTCATACTACGTGCTTGTGTATATGATCAAATAATAACACTCAGAAAACTAAACTTAGTCACTAACCTATTCCTCTTACTTTTGCAAACTTTATTCAATGCCAACCCCGATCTCCGTGCCAAACTTGAATGTGTGTGTGTGCAAGTGTGTACCCATTTGAGCCATCCTCTGGCAAGGCTAGTGATTTGCTTTACTTTGTGGATACAATTTCTGTTACTCTGCTTTGTGAAAAGTATGTTGACTCAGAATTTTTAGCAACTGATTCTTTTAATAAGGTGCTGTTTACCCTTTGTGACAATATGTAGTTTATTTTTCCCTTTGAGCACAGATGAGTCACAAAGTTAGGGAAGGGAATGCTTGTTTGCTCAACATTTCTGAAGGTTGTCAATATCATTAAGGAAAATAAGAGATAAGAAATGTTTTGATTTATTACAGGCAGAGTCTCTGTACAATAGGATTTATCTATTTTGTTTTGTTTTGTTTTTAAATAGGACTTAGACATTCTACAGTACTTTGATGTGAAAATGGTCTTTTTTTTCCCCTAAGAGAACAAATCTCATTTACCTTAATAAATAAAATCAATCCCAGAGCTGTGATAGAAACATTAAAAAAGTACCGCGACAACAGCTTCAGCTTTCTTATTAGGTGAAACACAAATGTTTATTATGGTTTTCCTGATTTCTACTATATATCTCTGTTATCTCAACATTTACACAGTATAAGAAAATAAATTTTAAAGAATTTAAAATTATATCAGTATGTCGATATAAGATATATAACTCCTGTCCTTGCAAAGTGTAAATTATTAAATACAATGCATAATTCACAACTAAAAGAACACATCTTTCATGCAAAGATATTTTACGCCTGAGGATGAGCTAATCCAGTTACTTTCAACTCAGTGAAGCAAACTTCCAGATTCGTGCTTTGCCTAACCTCTTCTACTCCCTAACTCAAACAAAATAAAAGCAAGCATTTCCATCAAATGAAACATGTGGAAATTACATAAACAGAAAACAGAGGTTTAATCAGAATTAAATCTGTCCTGTGTGCAGCCAAAGATAAAGGTGAAGATGTGGGATTGAACAAAGGGAAATCGATGGAAAGTGTTCACTTACTTTAAAACTATATTTAATGAAGTCCGTTTAACTATTTAATTTTGGGGTGGTTAGGGAGACATATTGTAAGGGATAAAAAAAGTGAAAGGGCTGTCAGGCCATATGTTACCCTCAGAAATATGGAGGAATAAATGTCTCACTCTTCTGCTCCCATTCAATCCAACTAGCTATTTCCCCCATCTATTTGGATATAAATTTACTGCCAAAATGCAAAATAATAAAGACCTGGCACTGAATTTAAGGTAAATGTGTTGTATTCTGTTTTCTGTTGATAAACATTTCATAATCATAAACGTTGATTGTGATGGTGCTAGCATGAGGAGATGGGAATTATATACAAATATATCTGAGAGCCAGAGGTCTTGGGTTCCATATCTTATTGCTGACACTAACAAGTGTTATTTTGGGCAAAGTTACTTATGTAACTCTGAGCCTCAGTCTCCTTATTTCCTAAATGAAAATATTGGACAACATTAGGTACAAAAATATAGTAATCTCCTTTTCCTGGAGCTTCTATTTAAGTAAATACAAGATAAAGCCTAAGAGTTGTTTGCCAGTTAGGGTTTGTTCAGTTTGCAATTAACAGAACACATAACCAAATGTGTCTTAAGCTGTAAGTGCTTATTATATGACATTACAAGAAATCTGGAAGCTCTAACAGAGGTGAATTTGGTGATAGAACATAATCAGGGACAGGTTCTTTACTTCTTTCACTATACCATCTTCAGCTTGTCAATTTTGGCTCCCCCATGGTCTCCAGATGGATGTAGCAGTTCTTGAATTAAAATGTAGACACAACAACATTCAAAAAAGAAGAGCAGAAATCCACCGTGAGCTTTTTTTAAATTAAACATGGAAAAATTCCAGAAGCTTTCCACCAGTCATCCCCTCAGACCCCACTGGGGGTCTGCCCATGAATGAACTGTCTTTGACATGACAAGTGGTTAGAGAAATGGTCACCTTTCCTGAAAGCACAAGAAGATGTTCTCAAACAAAATTAGGGTTCAGAGAGCAAGGAAATTTGACAAGTGTGGAAGTGTATGTAAAACAGAATTTGTGACATAATATATATACCTATCAAGGGCACCAAGTTATCGGGGGAACCCTAAACCAAAGAGTTACTAAGAAACTTCTTAGTTTAAAATATTTGATACTATAATTTAAGAAAATGAGAATTCATGCATTCTAATATTTTTAACTATTTATTAAATTGTGGTGAAGTGTAAAATTATTTTATCAGGATACTCTGCTCATTTGAAAAAAAGGAAAAGAAAAAGCATCTACATAGAAAGGAATTATTTCTACTAAACTTAAATAGTGGCACAGATATCAGAAGGATATAAAGGAGTATCCCAATGAATGGAGATGCTAATCTACCACAGTCTTTCAGGAAATTTCTGATCCTGTATACAGTCATGGAAGAAAATAAACAGCATTTATTTTTGGTTTCTTTAAATCATTTGGAACATATAATTCCTTTGGAGTACATGAACTCCTTCAAGAGGATTATTAACTTATAGATATCACAAAAATATGAATATAATTGTCTAAATTTTAGAACCAGCAAACATACCATGTAAAATTTGATTCTCCTTGGCTTGCCTCTTAAAGAACCAAGTTTATCCTGAGTACCTACAGCTTACAGAGGAGTAAAGAATAAAAATAAGAGTTAAAGGGTTGATTTCCAAAGGGTTGTATCCTAAAAGGAGAGTACCAGGCAAATAGTAACACATGTTGGAGAGCAAAAATCTCTCTAATTTCATTACTGGGCATAAATTTTAGTCACCTTAATATTTCTTTAAACCGAAAAAATCCCAATGAAGAAAAACATTTAAATGCAGTTTCCAGGGCAAGGGATTAAACAAAGGGGAAGATGATTAGGGTCATATGGTGGAACTCTGATGGTATGGTTGGAAATGATGCAGGCAAGACATTCCCTGTCCTTGGCCATGAGCCTGGATTTCCCATGTGTTCCCAATAATTCCAGGTACGAATATCTTCTTTATATGCCTTGAAATAAGGCATTTTTTTTGTATTTTATATCAAGCAGGATAGAGAAGAATAAGTTAGATGTAGCACAGTTACTATGAGCTTGCTATCAGGCCTTCATATACTATATAGAAATTTTTTCTCTGAAACCAGATAAACTACTGTAGATTTTTCTCTACTTATAAATTTTCCGTGAAAAATTTCAAATCCTTCATTTTTGTGAACAGCAAGTTAAATTCAGAATAAATGCCATGACACCATGTGATTTTGTCTAATTCGACACAGGTCACTCTGGAGAACAGCCTGGCCTGGTAATTACTGTGCTAATGTCGAACTCGATATACTCAGCTTCTAATGTCCGACCTACTTCAGGTCTTTGTGTACTTGGTAAAGCAGTTGGTATTGCAATTTCTTTTTCTCCCACCTATAAAATAAAGATAGTGTTTGACATTACCCTGCACAAGTGTAGTAAGGATTAACAAGATGATAACTGTAGAAAAGTTTAAAAACATCTTACATGAATTGAGAACAAATCAGTTGAACAAGATTGACTTATTCCTCATATCATCTTTTGCTTTGCAGAAATGGCAGCATTATAGTCATATTTGACCTTTTCTTTGCCCAGTGGGTGTCAGAGGAAAATGTTAAAGGAGAACTGATTCAAGGCATTGAAGCAAATAAATCCAGCCAACTGGTCACTTTCCATATTGATTTGAACAGCATCAATATCACAGGTATCTGTGAACATTATTTAATTTCTTTGAATCATTAAGCTATGAAATTAAAATTCTAGCTATATACCAGGGAAGCAGTGGGATCATCCCTGACTCTAAGAACATGTCTTACTGCCTGAGGCAATAAATTTACATGAGAAAAGTGAAAGAATGAAAAATCATTTTTGAAGAAAAAAATATCAGTGAGAAAAAGGTTATAAAATGTGAAAGATCAAAAAGATTCTAAACATATTGGCATGCATAAATACTTGTGATTCTTATTACATTATTTGCATTGAACAAGCACACCCTGACTTTCAAGGAACTCTCAATCAAAAAGTGAGGCTCATTTTTTTTTCTGGTATCCATCTTAGACAACATTTGATTACAAATTAAAGTGACATTGTCCAGTCTCTAATTGACAATCTAAAAGAAGGAGGGAGAGGAGGTGTCATCAATGAGTTTGAGTCATTCCGATCACTTATTTATAAAACATAAGGTTTTATTTTTTAAATGATATATACATTTCAAGAAAAAAATAATCCAAGAGAAGTGATATAGGACATTGAAAAATAATAATAAGACAATATGTCTATCACTGCTCAGAGTATTATAAATTTTCCATTCTCATTATCCTCCTTTAAATTCAACTCAATGAACATTTACACAGTCTGCTTTATTTGGTTGGCAATAATAGTAACGTGTTAGGCTCGTCCAGTTACACAATCCCTTATCCACAAAACAGGTCAAATATGTTTTGGAATTCATAAAGTTTTGGATATTAGGAATCTAATCAATTATTAAAATCTCTCATGGAAATTATATAAATATCCACTTCAAGTGGAATAATGGCAAACTCTGAATAACCTAATGTCAGTTCAGATAAAGTTTTCCTACAGAATGAAGTCAGGTCAGTATAAGTTTGGCTCTAAATCAAAGTCATAAAAACATACAGAAGTCTGATTTGTTAAGTTTTGTTTTGCTTTTTTGATGTTGCAATAATAGATATGAAATTTAGGAACTGTAGCTCCCTTTCTTTGCAGTTGGGGTTCATTAAGCACAATTTCTTTTTTGTTAAAACTCCTGCCTTATAATATCCTGCAGATTCTGCTCACTGAAAAGATAGCTAGTGTTTCTAGTATGTCTGCCATTGATGGTTTGGGACCCCTCCGGTCTAGTTGCTGGAGCAGTGACTGACTGTCTTTGATTCAGATAAACTGAAAATGACCAGACCCATTAATGGTCTCTGATTCTCTGCATTGTTTCTGTCCTCTAGAATTACAATCTTTGACAAAGAGATAATATCATATTTCTACTGAAAGTAATAGTTCTTTACTTGCTTATTCATGCCATCATTAGTAGAAACTTTCACACATAAGATTACTGGATTTTGATTCTCACAACTTCCTGATCTGAAATTTATTTACAGAGAGAAACCATTTTATGAATATTGTAAATATGATTAAACATAGCAAGTAGATGTAGATCATTCTAAATAGTAATTTCTTCAAATTGTCTGAAAAATATTATTCATATAATTGTACTATTTCTCAATTTCTTTATATTTAAAATTAAGTTAACATTGCATAGACACATGAGAAGCAATCAACAGAGATCAAATGAAGCATTTTACATAAATTTTAATTGTGTTTTAATTGTTTTTGTTATATTGTTAAATAATTTGACTATTTGTGGGAGAGATAGGACTGCAATTTACAATCCACATCCTTAGAATCAAAACCACAAATACAATAAATTATAACAGAGCATGGACATGATAAGATTCTCAACCAATGGGAGTTAACATTTAACTTTTTGAAATGCATTACAATGCATTTTAGAAAGATGTGCAAAGTTAAGTGTAAGTATTTAAGTTTAATATTCATTTGGATTATGTGAAGTTTCAAATTCATTACGTTTTAAAATTGGTTAAGAATTTCATAATATGTTGTACTTTTATATAGCACACAGCCAAATCAAACTTAGTAAACAATTAAAACGTTACGTTCCTCATGAAAAAGTTATATCAATCTTATCTACATCATTGGGTTATCTTCCTTTTAAATAGGAACCATGTCATTTATGAGGCTTCATAAGAACAAGAATGCAAAAATGAAGAAATATTGGCATAAAGAACCTAATTACTAGAATAGGACATACCTTTAGTCCACTTATCATAAATACAGTCTTGAATAAAAACAAAGCTCATTAAATGAGAGTTCTCATGAGATATATTTGGATTTCCTTTTTTATCTTGCATAGTGAAGTTACCATATTTTTAAAACTATTGACCATGCTGAAAAGGTGAGAAAAGAACCAGTTTTTGTTTCTTGTAAAAAGCACATTATACTTAAAGGGTATGTAGTCCCAGGGGATGTTATGTGCCAAGAGATTATTTTGCAATTGACCACTTCCATATATTTCACTGTAAAAGATCATTGGTTCTAGGTATGTCATGATCTGGTCTCTAAAGTTAAAATAGTTGGTTTAATTATAAATTATTCCATGTAAACGATGATGAATTCATAGATAACTTTCATAATGTGTACAAAATAAGGCAAACTTGTTGCATAAGTGAATTGTACACAAAGAATGTACAGATTCTGAAAATTTACCAAATGTTCCCAAATCAAGTAATCAATTGGACTATTCAGTAAGAGAGAGAATAAAACAGAAACTCCAAAAGATCAGATGACCTTTGAATGACTACTTAACTCTACTCAATGGTTTGTAATTTATTCATATAATAAACCCAATCTTAAAGACAATTTAATTTATTCCAGCATCTTTGGGGAATTCCATTACTGTCACCCCGACAACAACTTCAGGTCCTACAGGTCAGTACTTCTCATAGCAGTTTTTCAAAGTGATTTATTGATCATCAAAATTGATGACATTAGGAAACCTCTTTATGAGATATTTAATCTTCATATTAAAATGTAAGCTCCATACTTTTGGTTAATGAGAACATAGCTCATAATATTACACAGTTATCATTGCCTAGTTAAAATGTCAAGGATATATATTTGCAATTTAAATTTCAATGTTCTTTCCATATTTTAGACATTTATGCATGTATCTGATTATATGTATATATATACATATGAGTGTATTTGTGTGTGTGTGTACAATCCCTAATCCCAAATCAAATTGTGAGGTATTAGAGACAAAGTCATGAGATTTGTGAGCAAGCCAGGAATAAGTGAAAGGCAACAAGTTTAAAAGATATTCAAATGATGACTTTCAGAATATGTTGCATTTTTTGGAAAGAAGAATCCAAGGCTTAATTTTAACTTTGTTGTATTCTAGCTCTTCCTTTACCCCACCTTTCCAACCACATTGGTCCCTGCTGATCATAAAACTTAGAACTTCATTTTGCCTTATCAAAATCACACCATCATAGAAAAATATGCTTTGGGAAATTACCAAGAATTTTTAGAAATAACCTGAGTATTCTTTAAATTTATATTATATTTTAAAATATAACAAACTTTTTTTTAAAAGAGGTTTTAGACTGCAAAAAAGTTACATCAAAAGTACAAGGGATTCGCGTATACCCCCCTCTCCCTCCCACATCTTCCCCTCTTAATAACATCTTTCTATTGTGTTAAAATTGATGAATAAATACTGAAACATTACTACTAGCCAAGGACTCTAATTTACACTGTGGTATACACTTAATTCCAATGCCCTTAAAATGCCCTTTGTTCCACCTATTATTCCCTCCCTCTCACCTCAGAAACTCTGGTAACCACTATCTTTATATCAGTGTTACATGTTCTTCCTCTACCACAATACTAATAAGATTTTTTGGTCCATGGTTGCATTCCTTCCTTATCTTTGTTCATTCCTCAGTCTTGAGGATTTGGGGATGGTAATGCTTGCTCTGCCTCAGATTGAGAGAGGGCTTAGATCCTAAAGAGCCAATGGAAGGAAATGTTTTGCTTGCAGTTTTTTGGGATGGAGGTTGTCCATCATCATCACTTTGCTAGTTGTCCTGGGCGAATCCAATGAACTGGAGAATAAGTGTTGGCTGCAACTCTTCTGAGATTCAGGAATCAACTGGTATACGAACAGCCCGAACATTTTAAGTCTCTGATACATATATTTAATGGGTATAATGTTAATTATAGACTCAAAGAAAAAGGGTAGAAGAATCATGTGTAGGGAAATTATAAATGAGTCTAACTCTGTTACATTCGGGAAATAGGTTGTCACGTATACCAAGGCAAGGCCAACCAACAGGCTGCTGATTTCAAGGGATTGTGTGCCTTGCTTATAGTGTCTGGTTGGCTCTAGAGCCCCCAGGAGCACCCCTATTTGAGGCTTTGCTCACAGTGGCAGTTAGTGAGATTTGCCTGACACCTGCATAAATGTAATCTCTGGACTGATCTCCTATCTTATTTTGTAAACTCAAGTACAGCAATACTGTATAGATCTTCAATTAACTCCCAACAATCATACTGCCATATTCATGGTCTTAAATTTTACATTAGGTTTTAGATATGGAGAGAACATTTGTTAAACTGTAAAAGTCTTCCTTGGTAGGACATAATAATTATTGAATAAAATGGTCAGTGTGATGTTTGATAAACAAAGCAATACATAAATTATTAATCAAAATATTTTATGAAATATAAGCTATCAGCTTCAACAACCCATATGATTCTTTTATGTAGGCTCAGCCAGCCTGCACTTGTATTTAGATTACATCTATAGAGCAGGACAACTCGTTGAAAATAAAACTGTCGTGCACCACATATTTTCTTCTCCAAATATGGAAAATATATTTACAACACCTGAAATTATCTCTCAATACACTTTGAGAGATTGCTTTTAAGATTGATAATGCCTGATTCTTTTAATCTAAAAAGAAACTTAAAAGTAATATTTTAATATTTTTGAGATATTTATTCTTAAAAGTCAACAATAAGTACTCATTAGTGCCCTGTTTTTTATTTGTCTGTTTGTTGATTCATTGAGTAATTCATCTAACCCACAGTTATTGAGGACCTCTTAGGGATATAAAAGATACTGAAAGGAATGTGTATAATGACTTAGGGGAAGAAACATTGGTGTTAAAGCCAGAAATTGGATTTGAATTAAGTTTCCTCCCCTTATATCTTGAATACAAACCTGTCAAAAACATTCAGAAGGGCCAATCCATGAGTGAAATAAGCCTGAAAAAAAGGACAAATATTGTATGCTTTCACTTTTATGATCTAATTAAAATAAGCAAATTCATAGAGTTAGAATCTAGAATGTGGGTTCTGGGAGATATATTGGGGTTAGAAAATGGGGAGTTGATGCTCATACAGAATTTGTATTTATGCTGATGATAAAGGTTTGGAAGGAAACTTTAGGATGTATATATCACTAGAATAATAGTTAAAAGATAAAACATAAGACTGTAAAGAAAGCATTCAGAAGTAGCCAAACCACATGCCCAGGTTTTTTGTTTTTTTTTTCACAGTTTCTGCTCTTTCCCAAGAGGTAACAAATGAGAAAAGAGCGAAAACAGAGAGGAAATCCACCCATACTTTCCTCTCCTGCAGAGTAGAGCAGTAATCTCCTGCCCTACATGTAAACTACAGGAATGCAGGCCAAGCCGCCCGCAACCAGGCAAGGCCTCCCGTGAGCACACAAGGCTGCTGTGCGGTGAGCTGACTCTACGGGTCGCCGCAACAGCGGGGAGACAAGCAGACACAGAAGAACACAAAAATGAACACAGCAAGAACAAGCAGAAAGGGGGGGATGTATAATAAAATTTAAAGAAATGTATCTCTAAAAGGGTGGTCAAGAGAATTTTAAAAAGATAATACAGAGTTCAGTAACACAAACACAGAGGAAGGACACAACCATTTTTTTTTATTCCTTCTCCCTTCTTTCTACTGACTTAGGGGGCAGGACATATTTTTTTAAATACTTCTTTTTTTTCAAAAATAATATTAAAATAAGATGATTGTACTTGGTAATGTTTCTTTTTCCTGATCATTTATTTAACAAACAAACAAAAAAAACAAGAAAACCTTCCATTTCCAAACCTTTCCTGTTAATGGAGAAGGTTGAATCACTTTAATCAATCCTCAAAGGGTCATTATAAAGTAAGTAGGTGGTAAATATCATATTCCCTCTTTTACTGGATCCATGCACTACATTGAGTCCTCAACCCTCCTTCCCATTAATTCCTCTCATACGTTAAGATACTATAGATTTATAGAGGGGAACAAGGCAATTAAATTTGGAAACCAGTTTCCAAGCAGTAATTTATTATGAAGATGCCTTTCATGGATGTTAAGTTTATACTCATTTTTATGTGCCTGGAAGACAGGGTTTGAGAAAAATCAACAAATGCATGCATCATATACTTGGCATTAGTACTATTATAAATTCTGCCAAAGAGAATTTTTGTGTGATTGTGGGTACAAAGTCCATGAGGATTATTTTCGAATTTTCAGCTGCCTTTGTTGCCAATTACTGTAAACTTTTACTAACCCATTTGAAACACTAGAGGAGAGATGTGGGAACTAAGGTTGCATTATACTGATTGATTTCCTGGCTGCTACAGAGTGCCTAGAGGTGCTATTTTGGGCAATTGCTCATATGCTTGAAGGCTTTCTAGAGTACAGTTTGTTCTAGTCCTTTGTGGCTTAAACTGTAGGCAATGATTGCAGAAAGAAAAGTTTCATGATCATGGGCTTTCTCAATCTCCTACAAAATGCAATCTTGCTACAGTTCCACTGTGTAGAGAATTTGGGGCAGGGAAGAATTGACTGATTTTGTGAAGAACATGAAATTGAGCCAAGAGTACCTAAAGTTGAATTATGCTCCTTATTTTAATTGCTCCAGGACTGAAACTTTATCTGATACCAAATGTGTTGTGATTCCTTGTATTTTCCTTTCTCTGCATCAGAGAAAGCAACTCTTATATACGGCTAAGCATTCTCGTCTAAGTTAAGACATTCCTACATGCACAATGTTAGGACTATTAAAGTATCCTTCCAATGTAATTTCATTTGGATTGATCAGCCATAATCTTGCTAAACAAACTAAATTTGTCCTTTCAAAGCAAATGTGAGTTTCTATTGGGAGATACCTATTTTTCCAATATGGTGCAGTGAAATGAAATTGGTCTAAAGGCAGGAATTCATAGAGTTAGAGTCTATGTCCACTACTAACTAAGCTAAAATAATATTGTGCTTCTTTTTCTTCAAACAGCTTTGGTCACCAAGCACAATTATGCCCATTTAAATGTTAGCGAAAATAAAATTTAAGATTTACAAAATGTGATTTTCAAATTATTGGCTTTTGTATAGCATTTCTTAGATCTGGTTTGAAAGAAAAATTAATGGATTTAATATTTTTCCTTCATATGGTCTAGCACAGGGACTTCACAAAGAAAGCCCAGGAGGTTCTTCATCCTAAATCATTGGAAATTGCTTTGACTTTGGATAAATCTGATGTAGTCACATCTGAGGGTCTACTAAATCCTACATAGCACAAATATAAATGGGTAATTAAAATTTCTAGCTGCAGAATTTCAAATACTACTACTTTATTGATATGTTTTATAATATGCCAAGCATTAATAACCTGAAGATGAAATACCATAGAGACATAAAAATTTGTGCAGGTGTTTTTATAAATTAAGTTAATAATATCTAAAATTTAAACAATTTTATTAGCTTTTAATAATCTAAGCCAATTGTTCTTCTCTTCATGCATGCTTTAACTAGAATTCCTTAACATCATCTCAAAAAATTCCCTTTTGAGAAGTATAGTTTGGTACAGACTTCTCAAAGAAAAAAAAATTATGGCGAAAAATAAGGACTGAAACAGCAAGCAAACCAAGTAGTCCACAAGTCAAAGAACTCTAGTTTTAAGATTGGAAGGCCACTTTAGAAAACTCATGTCTGGCCAGCATCTGTAATAGTTAATATTTTAATCCAATGTTTTGTTGAAAATTGTACTCATATATGAGTATGGAAGATAAAAGGGAGAGAGAAGACTAATTAAAAACACAATTTGATAAAGTCCTAAATCCCATGCCCCTTGTATAGTCATTATATTCATATTTTCAGTATTAGTTTAAATATGATCAACTCTCTTCCCATGGACCATTGTGGCTGAAGAAGGTTTATGAAACAGAGTCTGGGGAGAGTATACAAACAAAACAAGAGTACCTAATAATGCCACCTTCAAATCAAAATACCTCAAACTCATTTTCTAATCCCACCAATTGCTGTTCTTGTAATGATTGTGAGTACTGACCATTAGTAATTCAGCTGGTCACCCCAGAAACATAGGTGCCGTCTGATGTACCCTTCTCCACCGCCCTGATACTGGTCAATTTAGTCTAGAAAAGAGCAGTTGATTCCATGCCTCAACTCCACT
>PVKH010028101.1:0-12901 GCA_004027955.1 Chaetophractus vellerosus
AGAATGAAGCTACCCTTCCTTGCTTATTCCATTGTTCTGGTTGCGGCTCGTCCAGGTGGGAGGGCCTGGGCCCTGTTGTTGGGTTGTGGTCCCTATGCCTGTGGCCCCAGCCAGCCTGTACTATTTTCGGTACCGACAGGCGAAGGCGCTGACGCTATTCTTCTAAACTGGGAAATGAAATGCAAAACCGACGTTAATATAACATTATGGTTGAGATTAAATGCACCAAAATCAGGAAATTCAAAGTTATGCTTCCCACAGCAACTATAACTCAGCCTCATCTGGCATGTGTAGTATTTTGTGTTAGTGCGGATGGTGTTATATGTTAAGACATTAAAGTTAACACCATAAGCAGAGCACAAAATGCTTGAGGGGCCTGAGTTATGATGACTGTGTGAGCCGTAAGTGTTCTTGTACAGGCTCCTGACTCCTGGAATAATTTTTCCTCTGCCCATCAGAGCAATTATTGCCTTCTTTTTAGTTATGTCTCTGCTTTAACACATCTCTTCTTCCAGGGCCATTGTAAATGAATTCCTCCATTGAAGGCCAGTGATGGTGGTGGGAATGGGGCAGCCCACTAGACTCTTTTGTCCTTTTTGTCTCTGCCTCTATAAATGTGGTGCCTGCCTCTCCCCCCAAAGCTGTGTTCCTCCACAGGCTGCTGTTTCCTGGTGGTCCCTCATAGGGATGGGGCTCCCCCTGACTCTCACTGTGGCTCCTCATTTGTGCTCCCTGAATGGGAACAAGCCTTTGCTGTGTCTGGGTCTTGGCCCTGCTGTAACTTCATGTGAAAGCTGAAGGGCCCTTCTATATTTGGAACAGACATAGCAATGTAGAAGTAAAATATACATCTTGGGGAGTGGAGCACTGAAGCATGGTGGTGCTGCCTGTGTGTTTGGCATAGCAGAGGCAAGATCGAGGTGGGTTTATTTGCTCTGTTCAGATGGCTTCTCCACCTTCCCCAGGGTTTCTATCTTCAAGCTGCCATGGTGTATAGTTAGGCTATGGTGTTGCCTGGGGGTGGGGTCAGGAAATTTCCTTGGGAGCCCCGGGGTCACCAGTCCCCCACCCCACAGTCTGTTGTTATCTCTGGTGGCCTGGCAAGGGCTGAGACAGCTGTTGGAATGCAGATTTTGTTAGACACAGGGCTGAGATTAGTGATTGGAAAGAGCTCTATAAAGAATAGAGCCATTGATAAATGGTAAGTGAAGTCAGGGACTGTAAAATAACAGTGACACTGTGCTGCCTTTTAAAGTTTTTGTAGGACATGACAAAACCAACTAAGTTAGCCACAGAATGAGGAGGACCTCACTGTAACCACTTTAGGAGCAATGAAAAGGCCTCTTTTGTACTCATTGATTGCAAATTCAAGCTCTGTGTTAGATGCTTGAGGATATAAAGACAAGAAAAAAATGGTCCCTGCCCTCAAGGAGTTTATAGTCAAGAAGGATAGAAACACATGTAACAGTCATTAAACAGAATGGTAATCACCATTACACAGGGAGGTGGTTGGCACAGTGGAGGCACGGAAGAGGGGAGTGCTTAACCCAATTTGCCGTGTGTGGGGTGGGTGCCCACATGGGCTTCATGTTATGAGAAATTTTGGAGACCAGAGAGAGCTAAGTCTGTCTGAGATCTCCAGAACTGTTGTAGGAGGAATGAAAGAAGATGCTTGCAGAGTAAGCCAGGATAAAGTGGCATAAGTCTGAACAGATTTACCTTGATCACAGGCATGTTAGTGGGAATGTTGATAATGGGGGAGAGGGAAACTTTGAACCTGGCAAATATTTCACCATTCAGTTAGTAGGATTATCTGTATCAGTTTTGTGGTATCTCTCACATTCAAGCTTGAGGGTCTTAATGGGTTGCGGTGAGAGTAGGAAGGCTAGAAGAGGCTTAGGAAAATTTTAACAAATAAAGCGTGGGCAAACAGGATGAGGATTAATGTGGAAATATGTGCACCGAGGCTCTGAGGCATTGTCGGAGGGTAATCTGATACCTCATTTACCATTGAAGGTAGCAGCTGAGATGGGCTGCTGGGTCTCTAGGAAGATGCAAAGGCTGGAGAATGACCAGGAATTTGGATCTGGATCTGCTAGGTATCCCAAGAGAGGATCCACCTTCAATAGACCAGGGTGGTTTAGCCCATTCAAACAAATAAGCAACTGTAACATTGAGACAAGCATGGCAGGAAGGATTAATGAGGAGACAGGAGGATATAGGTTACAAGAGAAGATTTAAGATTTGTAAGAGCGGAGATGACTGGAGGATGCAGGGGTGGGGGTTGGGTTCTCCCTCTGAGCAGCAGCAACAGGTATACAGCCATAGACACAGAAGGGCAGCAGGTAAGAAGGGGTGAGGGTAAAGTGAATGCAGAGGAGTGGCTAGGATAAGTTCATAGGCTTCAATTCTCCCTGCCCCCATCCTATCTCTGCTTGTTTTCCTCTGCTGTAGACCAGTCTTGGTTGTTTGACATGAGAACGCTGATATTAGGAGAAGCTTTCTCCATCTCTGTCTTGTCCGGAAAAAGGATCCTGCATCATTTTGATTAAGATGCCATAGGGATGATTATTTTTTATCCTCTTTGCCTGGGTGTTCACAATACTTAAAAAGCCCCCAAAGTCTTACATTTATGTGATGAATTTTGAGCTCCAGCTGTGAAATTGAGCCATAACCTAGCAGCCCGAGAGAAGAATATCACCCCCCCACCCCGAGGCTGGATCAGGCCAAGAGGTTTATATGTATTAAGTGCTATCATGGGCACAGCCCAGTTAGGTGCTGGGAGAATCAGAAAGGAGGTAAGTAGGTTTGACTCTGGAGGGGAAGACATACAAACATCAGAGAAGTGTTTATTCTGTTGGAATGGGCTGATTTTTTGATCCTGTCCCTACATGTGGTTGGCCAGTGAGAGGTCTTATAGGTCTGTGGGCAGCAATGCACATCTACCTGAGCGGCTCTAATTGTGTGCTAGTGCTGTGGTCAGGGTCTAATCCTGGGAAGGACATTCCAGCCAAGGGCTGTTCTGAGAGCTAAATCCTGGCAGGGGCTCTTATTTGAAGATGGTAGATGTTGCCACAAATGAAGGACTGTGCAGAGTCCACAGCAAGGTTGGGGGCAAAGTGAGTGAGCCAGAAAAGGAAGTCTGAATGTATTATTGAGTGGAAGAGAAGAAACAGAAAGAAATGTTGCAAGTACCTGAATGGAGGTTGGGAACAGAGGGAAAGGTGTTCCATGGGGTTAAAAATGGATGTAGGGAAACTGGTTAGGAGGCCATTGCAATACCTGAGAGAGATTTTGGCTTGGACTCATTTGAGGGTGGAAATGGAGAGAAGTTATATGTTGTAGCCCTTAGGTGTATTGGGAAGGAAACACGCTTGAGAACTGTGCTCTTAAGTGGCTCATAACTCCTTTGGAGACTAGTGGACTATTGGGGTGTCAGTGGTACTGAGAGGTTTGGTAAAAAGTGGAGTGTGGAACCTATAGTTGTTGTAGGTGGGGTGATCTGATCTATATCAGATCTGTATCAGGGAGAACTGTTACAGCTGAATTCCTCAGCAGTGATGTAGGTAGGTATGTAGCACCTCTCTGATGCAGCTGTTTGGCCACTGACCTGTTGAAGGTAAGTGATGATGGGTTAGGTAGGTAGGATCATAACTGGCTGGAAGGCTTGGAATCTTGTCCTCTAAAAGAGATACAGACAGAGCCATGGTGTGATATTGTGGTATCTGGAAATGGAATCCAGGGACTAGGTCTGCATTGTTCATGGATATTTTTTCTAGCACTAGCAGCATTTGAATGAAAGGCCAAAAGCCCAAATGAATGGGATTGGTAGTTAGGAATGTGGGAGATAGGGATGAAACATGCCATTTTGATAAGATCTGGGTCTTCTTTCATTAGAAAGGTAAAGAAACTGTCAGGGGTAGGCTTGAAACGAAGTTCAAGGTAATAGTGTGGAATGCAGTGGACAGTGACATTGGAGAGGAGTCCCCCAGGTGGCTTGGTTGTAATTGCTGTGATCCTGCCCTAGATTTGTGGCCAGTGTTAGAGAAGCCTTTCACAGGACCAGGGCAATAAGATAGATCAGCTAAACTCTTGGCTTCTGTCTGTAACAAGAGGTCCTCATAGGAGAGGTACGAACCCTGTTTTTTTTTTTGGCTCATTTGGACACAAGGAAGGGTTTTTTGTTTGTTTTTCTGGAGGCCTGAGAGAATAATGTCATGAGCATGCAGGGTAGCTGGTACCCTGGTCTTGACAGTACTTTTAAAGGGAGCAAGTATTACCAGGACAGGAAGAGCTCTTGTCCCTGGCACAGATGTGCCAGCTTGCTCTTTTCAAGCATGTGGGATGTGACATGCAAATTTTCCTCCTCTAACAGCAAAGAGGATGAAATATCTGAAGGTAAGAGCCAGGGATGATTGGCAGATCTATCATAGTTGCCTGACCAGAACCCTCTCTGTTTGCCTGATTCTTCCTGATTCTGTCTTGATCACCTTTTACCCCCACCTCTTCACTGCCAGTTATTGTATCTTTAGTGCTGTATTTGGATTGATTGGAAAAATGGTCTGTGACAAACCAAAACGGCCAGTAATGGTTTGTTCTGAGAGAGGAGCTCGGACCTCGGGCTCTGTTCTTCGCTTGACCAGTAACGCTGTGATCGGGAGTTTATCACATAGATGCTCCAGACCACACCCTTGCTACTCAGAGTATTGTCTTAGAGCCAGTGGCATTCGCCTCACCTGGGAGCTTGTTAGAAATGCAGACTATAGGCCCCACCCCAGACCTAAATAGAATCTGCAATTTAATAAGATCTTTGGATAATTTAAAGTTGGAAAAACACTGCTTTAGTCTAGACCAGTGATCTGCAAACTTTGGAGGAACATCTGAACCATCTGCAGGGCTTGTTAAAACACAGATTGCATTTCTAACAAGTTCCCAGGTGATGTGGGTGCTGCCTGTTAGGGGGCCATGCTTTGAGAACCGCTCACCACCTTAGCTTTCTCATTTGTAAAATAGGGGAGTGAGTCCTGCTTGCCTTACAGAGATGTGGGATCAACTCAGCTAATGTGTGTGAAAGTGTTCAGCGCGTTACGGGTAGGACGGTGGTCTGTGTGTTGCTTGCTTTCTGGTCGGTGAGTTTTAAAATCTGCTCTCAGGCTAGCACAACTGTTTCCGTGCCTGGTTCTAGCCATCAGGTGTAGACAGAGGACAGGAAATCTATGAAGCACCCAGTAGGGATGCAGTCTTCTGTCTGGACATACAGCAATCCCTGGGGCTATAGTTGGAGATTACTGAGCAAGGCCTCTGGAAGCCCAGCCAGCTTTTCTGAGTACCTTTCAAAGTTGCCTGTCCAGAACCCTCTCTGTTTTCTTGAGTCTCCCTGGTTCTATCTTGATCACCCGTTACTTCCACCTCTTCACTACCAGTTATTATATATATATTTTTTTATTTATTACATTCCCCCCCCCCGCTTGCTCTTGCTGTGTGTCCATTCTTGTGTTCCTCTCTGTCCGCTTTGTTTCCCCCCATTGCGGCGACGTGCCAAGACCGGTCACCTCGCAGGCGGCTTTGCCCCGCTTGTGGGTGGCTTCTGCTTCCATTCATGGCCGGCTCCGCTTCAGTTCGTGGGTGGCTGGCTGCGCTCCGTTCGCGGGCGACCTGCCCTGCCCGTGGCGGCTTTGCCCTGTCCGTGGCAGCTTTTTGCCCTGCCCACGGTGGCTCTGCCCGCCCATGGTGGCTTGCCCTTCTCAAGGCGGTCTGCCCGTTAGGAGAGGTCCCCGGGAACTGAACCTGGGGCCTCCCATGTGGTATACCGGCGCCCTATCCACTGGGCTATGCGGCCGGCCCCCAGTTATTATATCTTTAGTGCAGTATTTGGATTGATTGGAAGATGGTCTTTGTCTAACCAAACTTCTTATTCATCTCATGATCCTGAGCAAGTTACATAAATTTTTCCTACCTTGTTGGGTGATTAACTGAACAGCTAGTTTTGGTTGCCTGTGCCCAGAGTCCCAGAATGTAGACTCTGGACCTCCAAAGTGAGGTGAGCTGAGGTGGAGGCTTTTCTGATGAGAAGCAATATAGCATGGTGCTTAGGAGCATGGATTCCAGAACTGTACTGTCTGGATTTGAGTCTTGTCTCCATCACCTACTAGCTATATGAACTTGGGCAAGTGACTTACACTCTTTATGTCTTGGTGGTCTTATTGATAAAATGGGGTTGATAAGAGTACCAATTTCATAGGGCTGTTGGAAGGATAAAATAAAATTAATTAATATATGTAACAGCTTTGTACAGTGCCTGGTATGTAATAACATATGTTTTAGCTCTTATCTGTAGAATTAGTATTAATATTATTCTGACCCATGGCCTTAAAATAAGCTATTGCGGTTCAGCAGGTGGCTGGGAGGCAGGCCCTGCTTCTCCAGAGAGCATAGAGAGCTTTTGGGCTCTCTAACAATATAGTGGTTGGAGCTATGGCATTGCGCAGAGAGATTTTTCTCCCCACTGGAATGGTGAGCTGGGCTTCGTACCCTTTCCTCAGTGCTGCCCTCAGGGGACCTCTCCTGCACACAGTCTGAGATTTGTTTAAATTAATTTTGTGACAAATATATGTTTACAGGTAGCTAGCTACAAAGAAATCATTTGGTTGGTTGCTGCCCTGAAGGGTCTCCTTCACAGAGGCCACTGATATCTGAAGTTATTTACAATTGAGTATGTAAAGATGTTTGAACTGAGGCTTTTTCAGAGTCATGTGCATGTAGAGGTAAACGTGAGCATATGCACTCCTGGGGTGAGGGTGCAATTCCTAAGACTTTTGGTCCCCTTCATTTATTGGTATTGAGGTTTTTTAAAATTCAGATTTCAGTAAAAGTAAATTATAATCCACTCTCCACTCCATCTCCCTACTCCCCACCCACTTCCTAAATAAAGGGTAGCAGTGTCTATTTTCAGCCTTCTTTCTACATTTTAATTGCTTTGGGGTCTATGGGGATAGGTGGAGGGGGACATGTAGGTGAAAAATAAGCCTTTTAAAGCTCCGATTTTTTACTCTTCCTTGTCCTGAAACTTCGAGCATCAGCTCTCATCTGTCAAAGTGTAAATCAGCAATTAAAACCCAAACAGCCAAATGCCAAAGATGACCTGAAGCACAAAGCAACTGACAAACAAGTCCGGACAAATCGACGGGTAATTTATAAGCTTTGCCCTAAAATCTAATTATTTGGCAATTCGAATTTGCAGCCAGCCAGGGCTTGGCAATAAATTTAACCCGCCATAAATTATTTAGGAGCAGGCTGTGGTGTAAATCAAAACCACGAGTGTTTGTTTAAGAAATAAGCTCCTTGTGCATAAAATGTCTTTTTTTTTTTTTTTTCCCTAGGGAGAAACTGTTAAGCAAACCATGCTCTGTTGCCCAGTACAGACCTCACTTCTCCCATCCAAATTCCCCTTTTCTCTGTGACCAGGAGGTTCTCTGATCCCTTGGAGAAAGGGCCCATCTTTGCATAGGACTTTTATCCAAAACCAAGTATTTGGATAAAACCCACATGTTTGTCAGCTACTGCTTTTGTGGTGTGGTGTTGCTTTTGGATTTTATCAGACCTTTCTGTGCAGGCACATGTGCTCTTTGGAATTTCTTCAGAGGTTGAAAGGAAGGAACAGGTTAGTTGTTATTGCCGCTAAATTGAGAAATGCCAGTACCTTCCTGGGTTGAGAGGGGGAAGCCATGAAAAATCATCTGCTCTTTTCCTTATTTCAGACAGGATCGTAGAAACATCAGCTCAGGCAGAGGAGAATCTGTGCTTTGGAAAAAAGGTCTGTAGAATTCTGCACTGTTAAACCCTCTGTCCCATTGTCAAGAAATTCTAACAGTCTAACCTAAGTCCCTTCTGCTTAAAATCCTTTTGTTGTTCTATCTTCAAATATAATCTTATCACTGCAGTCACTTTAGGTGAAAGGAGTTTGAATACCCCGAAAGCCACCTATACATTTATTTCTTGTAATCTACTGGTTGTAGGTCTGAAATTTCATTTGAAATGCTGTTGCAGTTTAGTCCTCAGTTTATCAAGGGAATCACTGGTGTTCCTAGTTGAGCAATTAGAAAGCAGCTGGATTCAAAACCCCTGTTCCAACTCACTTAAAAAAGTAAAAGGCTAGTTGTTGATGCTTTCCTTTTTGTCTCTCTGTCTTCCCTCCCTGGTGGGAGTAGGAGGGGTGCGGGGATGGGGGAAGGTTCGCAGCTGGCATTTCATTGAGAGAGACAGTAGATTCAGTAGGTTTGGAACCATGGGTACTTTAGAAAAGCCAAGTTCTGAGGCTTTTGTTCTTGTCAAGTTGTGGCCAATTCCCATCAATCATCAGCAGACCAGTTTTTTGAGTTTTTGGTGCTCTGCTCTTGGACAACCTAGTGGTGCAGGTAGTTTGTGGAGGGTGTAGGGTGATAACTGTCCCAGTTTTAATAGATAATCCCACGTCCCAGGAAACCCTTAATCCTGGGCAAACCAGGACGTTGGTTACCCTAGGTAAATCTGGATGTTGGTGCTTTGTCACAGTTGAGGGAAAATGAGAAACCGCTTAGAGATGAGAGGCAATGGATCTAGTAAAAAGTGCTTTGGAGTCTTAAACGTCTGGGTTTGAATCCTGGCACTAGCATTTACCATCTTTGTCTCTTTAGGTAGTTCACATCAGCTCTCTGCCTCTGTGGAGATCTCCATGGAAGCAGAGTGGTTTCTGTTACAGCCATGTACTTGGCCTCTGTAGTGCTGTTGTCATCCCCTTCCTATGTTCATTCAGCCAAAGTTGAGTGAGGACTGTGTGCCAGAATGGGAGCTGGGTTTTGGAGATATAAACTGAAGGCTCTTCGTTCCTGCCCTCTGAGCTCAGAGCCTAGCACCACCTTAATTACTGCAGCCATAGTGGAGGCTTTTCAACAGCTATCCTCTAGGACTTTCTGCTTGGATATTCCACATTCATTGCTCTTATAATTTGAGAGCAGTCTCTCTTGTAGGAGATACTAGACTGTTTTCCCTAAAGGATAATTTTTCAGACTGAAAATCAGATCTTTCTTGACTCTTCAGATTTTAACAGTTGTAGTCCTATACTCTGTAAGTTTCATTTTCCCCTTTTGGAGTCTCACCTCTGTCCCTTGAGCAAGTGACACCTTCTTTTGGCTTTAGTTTATTTGTAAAATGGGGATAGTAACCCCCATCTCATATATTGTTAGGATTAAATGAGATCATTCCTATTAAGCATTTAGTACAATGCCTGCCATGTAGTAAACAAATGGAAAGAATAAAATGATGATGATACAGCCTATCTCCCAGGATTAATAAGGGTAAAATAAAATAGCGTATGTGAAAGCACATTGTAAACTGAAAAGCATAACACTTTTTATGTCCCTCTACGAGGCATTTATCATTGTGCATTGTTCATTATTTGTTCATGTATCTTTTCTGCTCAGTAGTCCTTGCACTTCTCCAAAGCAGAGATTGCGTCTTATCTCTAAATCCCTTTCTGACACCTGTACAATGCCTGGCACAGAGTAGGTGCTCAGGTAGTTTAGTTGAATGCAAATGGCATACGAGGGTAAGGAATTATGAAACTATTTTTAGGGGAGGGAAAGAAGGGCTGGTAAATACAAACTGACTCTTCTTGGTTCTACCACGATCAGACACTCAACTATTCCTAAAAAAATCTCCTTTCTGGGAGAATGGCAGAGTTGGAGCAGGAGAAAAGAGAGGGTCAAGACTGACAGCTTCATTATCTAAACAACTGGCCCTAGATGCTGTCATTTGGGCACATCTTCACAAACCCTTGGGTTGGAATTGATGCCATCAATCTATAGGGGTGGGGTTAGCTCATCATTAGCTGAAACCTGTCGAAGTGTTTGGCATGCCTCAGGTACACTGGCTGCAGAGTCATGTCAACTTGGTGCAGATGGGAGCTCTTTCTCCATGAATGGGCTGTTGGGGTCAGTATCCTGAGGTTCTGGGCATGGCTGGGCAAATATGGAAAGGTAAGGGCCAAAAAGAAGTCCTTTCTGCTGACTCCCCAGCAAGAAGGGCTTCTATCAGGAGCCCCTCTTTTGCAACCTCAGTGGCTCACATGAGGTGATAAATATGCCAGTGTGCAAGATCCTTGTTCCCATGGCTCCTGATGCTGCTGGAGAAGAGTCCCTACAAAGTCTTGTTCTGAGGGTTGGCCCTGGAAAGCCCCTCTTCTTGGTCTCCGGGAGAAAGCCTGGCTAATGGACTAGCAATATCAGAGAGATGTGCTTCAGGTAGGCCCATTCTGATGTGTCCTGGGCCTTGGGTCCCTGGCCCCCAGGCATTTTAGGAGTCTCCCCTTTTTTCTGCGTGGAGCTGGGGCCAGCTTTTTTCTCTTCTCTGGGAAGGTGGTACTGGGTATGAGCACTTAGATAGGTTCCATTTTCCTGTGAGTGAGGAACCAGCAGCAGGAAAACTTGAGTACTCAACCTCAGTGGGGAAACCCAAAGGCCAAGTTTGCAGTCTGCTGGGGATGCTGACTCTGTGCTGGTCCAAGTGGGAGCTGAAGTGCTTACTATTTTATAATATATACTAATGAAATTCTGGATCTATAATAACATTTCAGATATCTAAAACAAACCATGTGCTTGTAAAAAAGTGGAAAGAGATCAACTTTAAGCCATAAATTCTTGGTAATAGAGGGTTTTTTTTCTATTTATGTTTGATAGATATTTTTGTTTCCAGAGGAATGTCAACTCCTAATTTCATAATGTATCATGGGCTTAAGAAAATTGAATTTAATAAAAGCCAAAGATGAATGGCATCCTTAAAGGTCCCAACACTTGTCTTTATTAGCAGGACAAACTGCAGGTCTCCAAACACTGCTTCTCTCCAAATGAAAGTTTAAATGAAAAGTACAGTTGTGTCACAGGTTAAATTTCATTGTGGGCCCCACTAACATTGTTAGTGAGGAGCTGGCTGTATTTGTTTCCTTAGACACCAGGGCAACCAAACTCACCAGGCTATGGAGCTCTTTCTATTGGTGTTTCTATTAGTGTTTCAGTGCTGAGCCTTTGCAAAAGCCTCTATATAATGAGAGAGAAAGGCTATTTCAGAAATTCAGGAGTCAGATGAGCCTGAGCCAAGCACCTCGGATTAGCTATTGGAAATCTTGGATATCTAATTGTTCAGGGGGACTAATGTGTATTTTGTGTGTATATGTGCTTCAATTTTCTCTCCCTTCTATTTGGACTGCTTTGTTGATGCTTGGTGGGGAATGAGAGACCCAGGAAATTGGGAAATAAATGTCCACTTCTCTTCACGTTGGGAGGAGAGGTGTTGCTTAGTCTAAGTAGCAGCCTGGACCTCTTCTCTGTCTCTCCTCTGCAGCCTTTCTGCCCTTCCTGTCTCTGGGGATAAGCCCAGGGAGATCAGGCAACCAGAACTTTTCAATTTCTCTGACATTGAAATCTGCCTGCCTTGATTTGCTCTTTAGTCCTACTGTGGTGTTTTGGATTGAAATATATGCTTTAAAAACAACCCCAGTAGTAGTGGGTATGTTTTGTGTGTGTGTGTGTGGGGGGGTACTTTGCTGTCGAGGGTATCAAGGAGATCGACTGTTTTGCCTTCTGTCTTCCTACCCATTCATTCCTTAAGTATAGTCAGATGGAATCAGCTTCTGTGTTGCTTATCCAGGCTGTCCCTGAGGAGAACCATTTTGCCTTGATTTTGGTGACACTGGAAAGGTCTTCTCCAGAATGAGAGACCTGGGCTAAGGATGACACTCCTGGGGCTACTGGGTGGGCAAAGCCCCCATTCTCTCTCTTCAGAGGAGGCCTTTCCACATGCTAAATTTACTCAGAGGATTTTGCTTTTATTTATTTATTTTATTATTTCCTATTTGTCTCTTCCAGATGTTTTCAGGGCAGTTTTTTTGTGTGTTGTAAACTAATTCCATTCATGTTTTAAAAATTTATGAAAGCGCTAATAAAAATGTCAAAGTGGTAAAAATGTTAGCTTTTCCTCTGCTTTGATTAAATTTTGCAAACTGTTTTTGAATATTAAAAAGCAATAATTTTTTTTATTCTCTCTCCTTGCTTTCCCCCTTTTCTCTGGTGCCTGTGTGCTCTCTCCTGCCCTCTCCCCCCTCTGGTGCATTCCTGCCTTCCCAGGAGCGATGTATGAGGCATGCTGCGCAGCCAGCGTTCTGCAAGCCTGTTTGCACACCAGGACCTTGGTGCTGTGCATCTCTATTAAATAACGGAGACAAATTAATCTTAGAGACACCAAACAAATTGTCACTCCTCCTCCTTCTCTTTCATTATGTTCCAGAGTACTGGGAAGGGTTGGCTAAGCAATTGGGGGGGAGGATGTACTGCCGAAAAGAAAGGTGGGAGGCATTAGCTTCTATTACTCTTATGCAGTTTTCTTTTTCTTTTTAGTACTGCCTTTGGCTTTATTTATTATTTATCTATTTTTATGAAAACTAATGAAGAAACTCACCAGCTCTGTTGAAACTTTATATGAGGGAATCTATGCATTGGTCTGATGGCTAGTTTTCTGCATGGCTGGAGATCAGGTCCTGTTCCAGGACAGAGACCTGGGCGTGGTGGAGGGGGGCTCACTTTTAGGGGCCCAAGTGTGTAGGCCTCTGCTGAAGAACCCGTTGGGGAAGCTGGGGCAGATTGTGCTACAGTCTTCCCTCCCCTTTCCTGAAAGAATGGGGATGATGTGTGTCCATTCCCCAGGACCTGTGACAGTATTAACAGTGGGATGGTTAAGATCATGACTGACCTGGCACCAACACATTCAGTTTGGGTTTGGCCTGGCAGGAGCTAATGAACAAAAAAACTCCTCTCATTCTTGACTCTGAATTATTTGAAATGTTTGATTAGAATAACTTATTCCCTCCTTTTCT
>PVKH010028102.1:0-12901 GCA_004027955.1 Chaetophractus vellerosus
ATATGTAATAAAATAAATAAATCTTTAAAAAAAAAAAAAAGAAAGTTACCATAATCTAGTTTCCTTACTCCTTGACTTCCTTAATGTTAGCAGCTTGCACCTGCTTTCCGCAATCTACAATTTCCCATTCCCAGAGTTACATTTGGGATCTTGCCATCACCAAAAACTGTTCCACTTCAGAAATCCCGAACTTCAGTACCCCATTATGTGACAACAGTTCATGTAATAAAACCTCAAAATGTGTGATGTAAAAACTTGTAAGTGTTGTTGGAAAAACACTAACTCTTTCACCAGGAGAGCATGCAAGTCCTTGGGTAACATTGACCCTTAAACTTCATGTCCTATTACTTAAATACTATGACATAAATTTAGAAAGCACTCCATCTCATTTTACTTGAGGAAACAGGCAAACAAACAACTCCACACAATTCAATTAAAAGTTTTCTTCATAATGTAATAAACATTATGCATGCTCAAAAAATGTTTATAATGGAAAAAATCAATGATGAGCAGATGAGACAGAGAGTAAAACAAAGATATTTGCCTTATGCATATATACAAACATATTTATAACAAAACAAGGAAGAAATACACATAACCATTATAGTTCTTGTTTCTGCAACTGGTTACATGGACATAGCTATTTATGAGTACCCTCTTCCACTATCCATTTCATATTCCCTTTACCCTCAGCAAGCACCATAGCCAGTCTTGGTTCTTTGCCTGTTGGTGTAAACCAAATGGTAGCATTATCAGATACCCTAAGGGATCTCTTTATTCCAGGTAAACTCTTTTTTACCTCCTTGTGTATAGCAATCTTATTTCCCCTCGATAGTCAAGATCACAGCCAGTACAGTAATTTCCTTCTTTGCCTGTTGATTCAGAGACATGAGGAGCACAAAGTGGCCAGGTGACAGACTTAACTTACAGTTCGATGGAATAATTGTTGTATCTCCTGCTGGAAGCACTCCTTCTTTTGGTACAAAGACCTTTAGAACATCAGAGGTTCAGGTTGCAGGAACAGAAAGAGAGGAAGAAAACATTTTCCTAGTGGCTCACTAGGTGTAAAAGTGAGTGGTGCCACTCCCATTTTCACCCCTTGACTCCTGGAATTATGAATCCTGGTTATAGGAGAAACAGCACGATAGAGTGGATACTGATTTAGAGCATATACAGCCTCCTGGAGAACATTTCTCCAGCCCTGCTAGGTATTTCCATCCTTTATATATCAGTTTATATTGTGTGCTTAATTACTATGCTTCGTGCTATTTTAGTATTTTGGGAAAATGAAAAATAAAATCTGTTCTTTAGCTAATAAAAGTCTTATTTGAAAAAACAAAACAACAACAACAACAACAAAAACATTTCTCCAGCCCTGCAAGGTATTTCCACCCAGTTGGCACCAAAATTGAGTCTTTAAAAGGCCATTCCACCATTCTACAAATCCAACTGCTTCAGAATGACGGGGGACGTAGTAGGACCAGTGAATTACATGATTATGTGCCCATTTCCATACTTCATTTTCTATGAAGTGGATTATTGATCAGAAGCAATGCTATGTGGAATACCATGATGTTGAATAATGCATTCTATAAGCCCATAGATGGCAATTTGGCAGGAGCATTGTGTGCAGTGTAGGCAAACTCATATCCAGTAAGAACAAAATGCTGCTCCTTCCATGATGGAAGTGGTCCAATATAATCAACCTGCCACCAGGTAGCAGACTGATAACCTCAGGGAATGGTGCCATATTGGGGACTAAGTGTTGGTCTCTGCTGTTGGCAGACTGGGCACATAGCAGTGGCTATAGCTAGGTTGGCCTTAGTGAGTGGAAGTCCATGTTGCTGAGCCCATATGTGGCAGTTTGAAATTATTTTATGAATCCCAAAAAGAGAAATGTTTTGTTTGTAAACAAAGTTATTCCTCTGAGTGTGGTACCCTTTGATTGCATTAAATTCTGCTGAGGGGACTTTGATTAGATTACTTGATAAGATCGCTTTGGGGCTTTTGATTGGACTATGTCAATGAGGTGTGACTCAGGTTGAGTCTCCACCCCCATGCTGGGTCTGATATAAAAGAAGATACAGAGAAAGTCTCAACCAGACAGACACAGGAAGAGAGAGCTCCTGCCATTTTTGATCCTGCCATTTGACAGAAAGGAGAGGCTCAAACAGCTAAGGCACCAGGGATAGATGAGACATTTGCCTGACAGCTTACAGCTGAACTTGGGAATGGACCTGAACAGACAAGACTGAATATAAGAGTCCTGGAAAGAAACAAGCCCTATGCCAGGAGAGAGAGGACAATGAGATCACTTAAACATGAAGCCCCAAGAGACTAAGCCCATGGAGTAGCTCAAGATGAAAGGGTAAGTCTGGAGGCAAAGGCTGAAACCTGGGCAGAGATCAGCAGCAATCTTGCTTCACCACAAGGCAACAAGCCAGGATCAACAGTAGCTGACTTTGGTGAAAAAGCATCTCTGATGATGCCTCGGTTTGGACTTTTCATGGCCTTGGAACTGTAAGCTTTACCCCAAATAAATCCCCTTTATAAAAGCCAACAGTTTTCTGGTACTTTTCATTGGCAGCCCTTTGGCAAACTAAAACACCATGCATACATAACCTCCATTCCTACCACCGTGGCCACTTTATTCATGAGTCCAATGAACAATGACAAGAATGGCTGTGGAAAGAGGCTCACTGATGTCCATAAAATGGGTTGTCCTATCCACTTGATTATTAAAATCTTCCTCTGTTGAAGCTACCCTCTGGTGAGCATGCACATGGGACACAAATCTTTTCATGTTTTTGCCACATACCTCTCCCCCAGACCTCTTTGTCACCAATTTTCTAATCATGTTCCTTCCAAGTCCTTGACTATGCAGCCAAACCATTGGCCACAGCCCATGAATCAGTATACTAATGCATCTCTAGCCATTTCTCCTTCCAAACAAAATAAACAACCAGGTGCACTGCTCAAAGTTCCACCCACTGGGAGGATTTCCCTTCACCCCTGTCCTTTAGGGATGTCCCAGAAAGGGGCTATAGTACTGCAACTGTCCACTCTTGGTTGGTACCTGGATATCATGAAGAACTGTCTCTAAACCGGAAAGCCAGAGCTTTCTATTCCTCAGTCAGCTTATCATAGGTGTCTCCCCAAGAGGCCACAGCTATGGGCTAGGAAAGAGAAAGTAATGTGGAAGGAGTGGGGGCCATTGGCATTTGGCCCATTTCCTCATCTAAACTATTTGTGCCTTCAAGGTCTTCTCAAGCCAGATCTCATGTATACCACCTCCATTTTATCACAGAGTACTGCTGTGCATGGTGGCCTGTGGTTAAGTGTTCAGTCTTTACTAAGGCCCAGGAGGAGGCCAAAAGCTATTTCTCAAAAGGAGAGTAGTTATCTGCAGAGGATGGCAGGGCTTTGCCTGTGATTTTTCACACTGTGATTTTTCCATAGGGGCCTGCAAAAGGCTCCAGATGGCATCTCTATTTGCCACTGACATCTCCAGCACCAGTGGATTTGCTGGGTCATATGGCCCAAGTGGCTGAGCCACTTGCACAGCAGCTTGGACTTGTCACAGAGCCTCCTCTTGTTCTGATCCCCACTCAAAACTAGCAGCTTTTCGGGTCACTCAGTAAATAGGCCATAGTAGCACACCCAAATGAAGAATATGTTGCCTCCAAAATCCAAAGAAGCCAACTAGGCTATATGCTTCTTTTTTTTTTAATTAATTAAAAAATTTTAAAGATACATCAATTACATAAATATTACACAAAAATTTTAGGGGTACCCATATGCCTCACCTCCCACACCCCCCACAACCTCCCACATATATATCCTTCATCAATGTGGCACATCACCTGCAAGAGATAAACACATTTTGGGGCTTTGCCACTAAGCATGGACCACAGTTCACACTGTAGACCATACTCTCTCCCACATAGTTTTGCATGATATATGATGATATAAAATGGCCTATGTCCACCATTGCAGCATCAACCAGGACAATTCCCAAATCCCGAAAAAGCTGCCGTATTACAACTGTCCTTCCCTCTCCCTGCCCCCAAAGTGTCCAGTGGCCACTGGCTCCACATAATTTTGCAATTTCTTCCATTGCGTGAATCACAACAAGTCTATAACAGGACACGAGCAAGTCCACTCTAGTCCATAGCTCTTCCCCCAATCCTAAGGAGTCTGGGATGGTGATGTCCCCTCCACCACCAAGTGCTTCTTTTTTTGGTTGTAGGAGAAGTGAAATGCAACAGCTTATCCTTCACCTTAGACGGGATATCTCAACAACCCCCATACTACTGGATGTCTAGAAAGTTCCCTGAGGTGGAAGTCCCCTGAGTTTTGGTTGGATTTATTTCCCACCCTCTGACATGCAAATGCCTTACCAATAAGTCTAGAGTAGTTGCTACTTCTTGCTCACTAGGTCCAATCAGCATAATGTCATCGACATAATGGACCAGTGTGATATCTTGTGAAAAGGAATGCTGATCAGGTACCTCTGGGCTAGTGTATGACAGAAGACTGGAGAGTTGATAAACTACTGAGGAAGGACAGTGAAGGTGTATTGCTGGCCATGAAAGCTGAAAGCAAACTGTTCCTGGTGGTTGTTAATAGCAGGTATAAAGAAAAAAGCATTTGCCAGAGCAGTAGCTGCATACCAGGTACCAGGGGTGTGTTTATTTGCACAAGAAATGACACTGATGTGGAAGTCAGCAGCATACCTAGCAGTCCTCTCCCAGCTCTCGCCTACCTCTGCCTCCTTTTCTATTGCATGCAGATGTTTCAATATGCTTTCATTCTACAGTCCATAGGAGATGTTAGGTCTAATGAAAAGGCCTGACCTTGCCTTAAATGCAGAAACCAGGAAAACGCAGCCCAAGCTGCTTATCAGGACAGGAACTCTCAGTGGCATAGCTCCATCCCTCTTAACACTGGGCACAGGGTCTCTCCTCTCCAACAGGAAGTGGGGCATGTGGAGCTGCCATCCACTGACCCTGACCCGGGCAGCTGGAGTACTAGCCATGATGGGATCTCTTCCCCTGCTCTTTTGGACCCTTTGTGCTGTGTAAATAATAAAGCAATCATGTGCTGAAAGTTTCTATTGTGCCTGAGCCTGTGTTCCCACAATGTACCATATACCAACTTGCTTCATAGATTACTATATCTGGAACAGCAGCTATAATTGAAATCACCATCTGGCTAAGTTTATGATAATCCACTGCCATCCAAGATATATCTGTTTTTCTTCACAGGTCAAATAAAGGAGAGTTGATGGGGATGTGGTGAGAATCAATCACCACCCATGAATACTTCAAGTCCTTGATAGTGCTACTAATCTCTGCAATCCTTCAAGGAATACAGTATTACTTTTGATTTACTATTTTGCTAGGTAGAAGCAGTTCTAGTGGCTTCACTTGGCCTTTCCAACCATAGCAGTCCTCATTCCACAAGTCAGGGAATCCATGTGGGGATTCTGCCAGTTTTTGAGTATGTTTATTCCAATTATGCATTCCAGAACTGGGAAAATAACCACAGAATGGGTTCAGGGGCCCACTGGATCCACTGTGAGACCTGTTTGAGCTAACACTCCATTGATCACCTGACCTCCATGGGCCCCTACTGTGACTGGTAGACCACAGTGACATTTTGGGTCATCCTGGAATTAATGTCAGTTCAGATCCAATGTCTAATAATCCTGCAAATGTATGATAATTTCTTTTTCTGCAATGTACAGCCACCCTGGTAAAAGGCCATATATTCCTTTGGGGAAGGCTGGGTGGAAGATTAACAGTATAGCAAGGTCCTTTCCAAGGGCATCCAACATTCCCTTTATTCAAGGGTCTTTGTGTGTGTAAATTGTCTCAGGTCTGGGGATTGATTGAGGAACTGTGACTCTCTGTGTTTGTGCTTCAAGTTAGACTTGTTCACTTGATCTAGAACTCATCTGCTTTTACAGAGAAGTAAGAATTTAGTAGACTGCCTATTTCACTTATAGGTCACCCGTGATCAATTAACCATTGCCATAGGTCTCTGTGAGCCAGGTTATTGTGATTAACACTTTGAGGCTGCTGTCCATTAGAGTAGCCACACCCATCTTGTCTTCTATGATTAAGTGCTACCACTTGACTCTAGAGGGCCAGCCTGGAATCTGATCATCCCCAATGTATTTAAGGAACCACACTCAGTAGCAGCAGCTCCCATAGTAATAACTGACCTACAAAGAAGAAGAAGAGAGGGCAAGGGCAAGGGCAAGGGCTAAGATGAAGGTGAAAAAAGGGAAGGAAAAGGAGGCCACCGCAAGCATGACCACTGTCAGCAGAAGGAGGGCTGCATTTGAGTTTTGTTTCGATGATTATTAGAAAGTCATTGCTGGAGGGTTTAGGCTTATGTTGGATTTTAGAAAGTTTTTCAACAGGTGGTTTTCATGATGCAATAATTACCAAGCAACTCACAGCTTACTTGCTAATTTCTCCTTCAATCTAAATGGGAAATCCTCTTCCTGATCCCACAGTCTTAATGGCAGTGGGATTTCATGACCTTTTTTTTTTTTTTTTTTTTTTGGCGTTGCTTTCATACTTTTGATTCTTCTCATGAACTGTTCATTTCAAAAAAAATTTTAGAAATATAAAACATAGAATAAATACTTCAGATACATACCACTGGTTAGGAATATGCATATCATGGGCCACTCAGTTCCATCCAAACAATCTGGATTTGTTCTCTCATCTTCCTTCTCTCTTTTATTTACTAAGTAAATCCCAGTCTTGGGTATTTAGTCTTGCTCCCCCTCCACTGGGAAATTACCTCATGCCTTCCTTGACTCATGAGCTAAATACACAGATATTGTTGGTCATTTCCTGCTCAAGCATTTTATTTTAGGAGCAATATACTAAAAGGTTTAAAATAACACAAGTTCCACAATCCAAAAGTCTGAAATTATACTTGGTAAAGTCTGATACATTATAATGAAAAAAGTAGAGTGAGCATTTTTACTAGTTTATCAAGACTTTTATGAAGTATTTATATGTACTATTAAGTGTAATACATAGAAATTGTATTCAAGATGATAAAATAAAACAAGCATGAAATACTAATGCAGTAATACATGGAAATAAATGATCAAGTGCTATGGGGGACAGGTTATAAATGCAGTGATAATTCAGAGAAGTATAAAATAACTGAGAATCTAGTAGTCAAAGAAAGTGTTAATTTAGGCAGAGAGAAGTTGCCTTAATTAAAGATGGGCCTTAAGAGATGAATACAATTTGAACTGTGATTCAAAAGGAAGAAGATGGCAAAAATGCAGTATTGAACAATGATATGGATGAAAATTCACACACTGGGGGCAGAAAGAGGAGCTAAGAGAACACTTGTGAAGACCACATCAAAAGGTTAAATTGGGGAGGATAGAGAAAAGGATGGAATAATAACCAGCCCTGCTTTTCAAGAAACTTGGAAAAAAATTAACAAAAAGATTAGACATGATGTGCTGGGCAATAGTGTTTTAGGAACTCTGGTCTGAAATCAGAATGGATTGGCAGTAAAGGAACTAGAGACACAAAGTTGAATCTGGATGCAGTTGCAACAATCCAGGCATGGAATTACAAAATTGTGGCCTAGTATGATGGGAGAGGGAATAAGTGAGTAAATCCAAGAGACATTTAAAAGTAAAACTTAATAAAATTTGGTAGCAGTTGGGATAATAGGGTTGTTGATGTGAACATGTCAGAGGAGTTTATAAAGCCAGGAAAAGAAAAGATTAATAGTGCCATTAAGACATTCATTGACAGGGATTGGAAAATAACTCCAAAATCAACATACTCGCTTTTATTTTAAACATAAGGAATCTGTAGTGAAAAAAATATTCACATGGAGGGGTTTTGTAGGAAGTGAAGAATATAAGATTGGAATAAAGGCCAGAGATCAGAGCTGGTGATGTTGATTTGAGCATTATTTACCCAGAGATTATAAATGGATTATACTCCTCATCTTACCAGTATTGGCACTCATTTTACCCTAGGTCATAGTTATTTGGGTAATATGCATTATTGTCCCTCTTGGACTGCCATCTATTTGAAAACAAAGATGGTATATTCTGAATCTGTTCATCCATGACATTGCCCAGTAAGATATTAATAGGAAATGGTGAACTCAGTTTTGGAAAATGAGTGAACAATGAAGATCCTAGTTGAGTGAGTCCTAGGGAATGAGATGCAGGACTAAGATGAGAGGCCTGTAAGTGGAAACGCAAATAATTCCTGAACAGAATGAAAAAAAGGGTGCATTGGAAAATAATAAAGGAAAAATGTTTAGAATATCAAGAATAAAATATTACCACTACCTAGAGGCAATATCTTACATTTGGTGTACTTTCCCCCAACTACCCAATTATTAACACCCTGTATTAATATTATAGACTTATAGTTCATGAGAAAGCATTCTCATATTTGTTCTGCTATATTAAACACAGTTCATCTTCTACCACAGGATTCATTGTGTTATACAGTCCCATGCTTTGTACAATCCATTCAAATTATGCACTCAGTGGCTTTCATTTTCATCACCATGCTCTTTCATAGTTTGTAACAAATGTTTCATAAAAATGCAAGGTGTTGTTGGTGGGGTGAAGTATGGGAGGCCTGTAGAATGATATGCATGTTTGTTTTATAAGTTCACAACTTTTTCTATATGCTTATCGTTTATGTACATTCATGTACAAATGATAAATTTCAATAAAAAAGGGGAAAAAAGAATAAAATAGTGGTACAGAAGTTAGCCTTTTCTTGTTTTATAGGATATGAGGAATACAAGATTGGAATAAAGATAAGCGATCAGGGCTACTAATTTGCACCAGGCTCTGTGTTGTATGCTTTGTGTACAGGTTATCTGATTTTCACAATAATCCCTTGGGAAGAGACTATTGTTATTTTCATATTATGGTGATAAAACTGAAGCCAGGCAGGTTAAGCAACTCTGTGTCACAGAGCAGTTAAGTGGCAAGGCTGGGATCCAAATCCAGAAAGTTCTCATAACCAACTCAATAAAAAGGAAAAAAATAATATGCATATATATTGTTTTATCTGATCAATAGTGTCAATGGGATGGCATGATATCAAAGGATGGAAGTCTCCAGAAAGGCATTTAATTAGGAAATACAGAGATCATTGATGATTTTTCAAAAGTCATGTTCACTAGAATGTTGGGGCAGAAGGAAGTCTGTTTGGACACAAATGGAAATAAAGAGAAGAGGACAGAAACAGACACTACAAATATCAGTGCAATATTGAAAGTTCTGAGTATCTATCCTTGAAATAGTAGAGGAAATAGGACTTTAGCCAAAGAGGATAGGGCAGAGAAGAATAAAGTTGAGCTATGTTTGGGGATGGATTATTGCCTTGTTGACATTTGTTTCTTTCTTTTAGGAGAGTGGAGACATAATGAAATTTTTGAGACAAGGGAGAAGGAGAAGGAGGAGGAAGAAGAGGAATAGGAGGACAAAATGTGTGAAGAGGAAAACTTAAAATATTTGGATAGAAATTGAGTCAATAACAATTTCTCATTTTCTTCTTAAACAAGTCTAGATCTATAGTCTTTTCAAAATGGGTTTTCCATCCTTTGAGTCTCAGTAATTTAAATTGCCCTCATGCTATCTGGTGTTAACAATGAGACAAATCATGATTTTCATGATCTCATATAATTATCCTACTAATAAAACTGGTCTATTTTTTTCTGTTAACAACATAGACATAAGAGAAAAATTACTTAATAACTTCTAGAATTCTGGAAAAGGTAATGGAAAGATTGAAAACAATAGTGATGATTAGTCATCTATCCAAAACTCAAGCATTTAGATAAAGAGAAAACAAATGTCCACTATTCTTAACTGTCCAAACAAAACATGAATAATATTAAGTCAATTTTAGAATCAAAATAATTGGGGGTATATTTATGTTTATGACATTTAATATTCTAGATGTCTAAGAATCATAGTATACAAAAAATAAGATTACCTACTGCTAATTTTATTGAATTTTCTATTATGGCAATTTAGCATCAGACTAAGATTGAACCATAATATATTGAGCATCTAATGTGCTTGATCCTATACAAGGACCATCCTGAAAATCACCCTTTATTATAAGTATTGTTTTTCTAAATTTGCACTCTAGAATATTAAAGTTTCAAAGGTAAATTAACTTGTCAAAGATTAAATAAGCTAATAAATTTGAATTTGGGATTCCAGCCAAGTTCTTTTGATTCCAGGCCCAGGCCTTTTTCCGATTATATTTTGCTGGATAGAACATAACTGGAAAATTTGTAGATGGCTAGCTCTTTCTTTGAGCCAAAAAAGAGATTGTTTTGATTTATTTTAGATAAGTATGAGAACCTTGACTGCTAATTCATTCCAAACTACCATTTGAACTCTATACTTTGCTAATTCTAAATCTCTGCTACATAGAAGCTGTATTTCCCAACTCGATGTTTTTGCTCGTGATCAAAGACAAAGGCAATAGCAGGTGTCATAGTATATCAGTTGACCTAAGACAAAATTATTGGTCAAAAGAAAATCAACCATTGGATAAATAATTTTTGACAGCTTAATATATATATTTAAATAAATTCTGAAGTACCAGGAAAATTTGCAAGTAACCTAGACCTAACATTTCTACATAAGATTAGTTCTGTGTTTTAGAAACAAAATATCAGGAGCAAACATTTATAATTACAAGGAAATAGTTTTACAGTATGTTTTAAACAATACATAAGACTTTCCTCCTCAGTTGTTTTAGAGAATTAAAGATCATTATATTTGACAGAATCCATACAAGCAATGAGATCAATATCTAAAAATCAAACATAATGAACCAGACCAACAAACTTATCTCAAAAGTTCACTAATAAGAGATCAACATAATTAAGTTCACCACAGTGAGTCAGATATGCCAAATTAATCAACTGATTTTATTTTATTTATTGTTCATTGTTGCTCTGTTGATTCAATTAAGAAAATCAAATAGACTTAAAAAAAAATGTAATCTGGTGACTATGGGAATAAATGGTACTAGGATACTAAACAATTGACCAATAAATGTTTCTATACTTTTGAAAACCTCTTTCATATTTGAATAACCTGAATGTGATGATGCAATTCTTCAGGAAACCCTAATGAAATGTAGGAGAGAAGATTGACAACACATTTGGTTTAAACTGATGTTCTAATACATGGTATCCCCATTGCATTATTTGGGCATTGAAGTTTTCCCTGTAACTGGCTCTTCAAACCTCCTCCCCTGATATAGCTTTCCTGTCTTGTTGTTTTTCTTTGATTGGCTTAATTTCTTCTTTACATTGTCTCATGATATTATACTGCATTCTGAAAGTGACTAGGGGGAAGATGGTACTTATTCCCATTCCAAAGCCAATTATGCAATTTTAGGGATTCTTCCCCATGTGAGAAATATTTTCCTCAAATAAATGAGACTTAGTAAAGAGCTTAAGATGAATATCACATTTTCCAAGAGGATGTTACAATTCATTGATTAATTTAAAGCACAGATAAAATTAAATGTATTTAATTCTGAAATATTCACATATTAGAAGTTAGCTATGGTATAGCTGATCCAAACAGTGACCAATACAAAAATAATTTGCATTGAGTTTGGCATTATTTGCGTGTGTGTATGTGTGTGTGTGAAGGTTTTATCTTCTCATTTCTTTCTTATTTGCTTCTGCAAATAAGTAATTAAAATTAATGTTCACTTCCGGAATAGGACTGGCTCAATTACTAAATTTGGATGTTCTCACAGAAAAAGTCATCCAGGAAGTAATTTCATGTACCTGAGTGGACAGTGAAAATGTGAAGAAATGGTGATTGAAGATGTCCTCAAAGGGCAAGTCCTGGGATTAGGAAAAGCAGTCAGAGCAAAAACCAGTAAAGCATGGATACCATAGTCAAGAATTTCAGAAGATTATGTGAAACCTCAAGGAATTACAGGAAATTAGGGGACTCATGGGAAAAGCCATGAATGGTTTAATATTTTCAAAACTAGTTTGATCACCTTCTCTTGAACATTATTGAAAATGCACAAGGGATTCATGAGGGGAGGTACATGATTTGTTGTTTTGGGTCAGTTACTTATCTTAAATGGATTAGTGATAAACATGGGAAACTGGCCGAAGATTTTAAGAGTCAGAACCGGAGTTTATCAACCCACAGACATTTGATGACAAGATGGGAAAGCTCTCTTGGATCTTAGATTAGTCTCCTTGTACGCTTTTCAGTGCTGCTTGGAACCAGGAAATTACACTAGGTTTCTTTTTGTTGCTAAAATTTGGCTTTTCGTCAGAGTTAAGGGCAATGTTAGGTGTAAATCACAAGAGAATTTGGTCCAACTAAAATATTATTTTTGAACTCAATCTTAGACTAGACCTTCATATATATCAGCTGTTCCCAGGCAGAGTAGCAAAAAACATCTGTTCAAGAAAAACACTGTTTATTTTATCCTATCTCCTAATATTGTGCTTAAAAGTGATTATGACAATACTGGGAAAAAGACTGGGCTTTTCTGTTTTGTATGCGTGGCAAGGAACTTTTTATTTAAATAATAAAGCAAAAGAATATAGGCTCAAAAGTTGTTCTCATTCAAATGCTTAGTTTCTACAAGTTGAGAACTTTCAGTTTGAGGTGAGAAGTCATTTTTATACATATTCCCTTCTCTTAAAATGTCCTGGGACTATGTCCCCTCTTCCCTCCTCTTTTCTTCATTGTCAGCCCCTGCCTTCTTTCCTAACCTTTCCTGTAGTCAGGTCATCTCAGTAGGATCTTTTTATGGGCACAGATCCATTCCCGACTGGGACTTTAAGTGTATTAGGAGTCTCACATTCC
>PVKH010028103.1:0-12901 GCA_004027955.1 Chaetophractus vellerosus
ATTTTAACTATAACTCCTGGCCAAAAGACTCCCAAAGGACAATGAGCTTCCCATGCTTCAAATGGAGGTAATGTGGAAAACTGAGAAGTAATCAACCCCAAGAGTCTTGGGGAGTAAATGGGGAAGGAGGCAACAGAACAGAACAATTTATCATACAGGAAACGGGAAACAAGCTTTTTTCTCTAAGAATTGGGTTACTGATATAGCATGCTCAGAACTTGGCAGAGTGGACTCAAAACACTCTTGAGGAAAGGTTAAGCAAAGATAAAAATTGGCCTAATCTCTCAAGTCTTGATTCCTCAGAGCCATTTTTGATGGTTTTAGCTACATTTCAGAGAATGATATGGATCTCTTGGGTCACTTAATCTTAAGTAATATTAACTTTCCTAAGGGTATTTCGTGTTATAAGACTACTGCAGGGAAAAATCAGTGTTGGTTCAAATAACTTCATAGAAGAGTAGTCTTTAATGGAGGAAAGGGGTGATCAAAGGAACTGTGGTTATAAAGTCCATAGCCCCTTTCCCACACTATTATTACTGATTATATAATAATCCACCTCCTTTTCTAGTTTGAATAACTTGTGGGGACAGATAGGACATCTGTCTTGATGACCATTGTAACCACAAAGTTGAGCATAATGCTGAGACTCAATAAATATTTTTTTAATAAATCAATGAGTCAGAATGCATAGCATAAATATGAAAGATCAGAGTCTCAACTTACATTTGAGAAGATGGATCCATATAAATGACTCATAGGGGATACCTTTAATGGCAAATAACAGCAGCTCACATTTACTTATCTCTTCCTTTGGCCAGGCATTGTGCCACTTGCTTTATAAGTTACCCTACAAAAATCCTCAGAATGGTCCTATGAGGTAAACATTCTTATCTTCACTTTTTGTAAGGTAAAAAAAAATGACCATAGGAAGATTAAGAAACTTGTCCAAGTTAGAAAATTGTAGAGATGACATACAAATCTAGGCAGTCTGAATTCCAGTGGTATGCTCTGAACCACATTGTTATAGTTTCTCTCTCTAAAAAAGGTACGCGTGGCCTTAAAACACCACATTTGGGAAACCATTGTAGATTCCTGATAGAAAATGGGATATGGTCTATGTCTGCCATGTCATCATGGTGGAACCTTAGGAAGGTTAGGGTTTCCCACCTACAAACTTCAGGGTTGGGGAAGAGATAAAAATACCTTATAGAGTTCTTATGAAGATTGAATTAAATAACACATATGAAGTGCCAATATTAGTAAAGTCACAATGAATGTAAGGTATTACTATCATTAACTTAGGGAGAAAAGACTGGCTTCTCAAACTAAAAAAAAGGTAATCTTCTTTTAGGTTGTCTATTCATTAATTCATATAGGAGTTCTTGATTGTATCTAATTATAGCTGATGTCTCTGTGAAGAAATTAAACACTAAATTGGCAACTCAGCCTTCATTTCACATTCAGGCTTCAAGCCACGACTGACCTATGAGAAGTGAAAATGCCAGTGTCTGTGTTATGTACCAAAGTTGAGTCCACTTTTAAAAATCTAGCATATAATAGTTTAGTTAAAACAAATTCTGACATGTAAGGTAAAACACTGATCTAGCAAATTGGGAAGCTGCTCTTCAAGCTATGTGGAAATTTATCACAAGCCACATAAAATTGGGATCTTGCAGAATTGCTTCATGATATTTTCAGGGTTCTGCCTAGAACCACAGCTATTACATAAAGAAAAAAGTGTAGAGGATGGCAGTTTTAACTGATTCACTAACCAGCAACTAAGTAGTTTGATGTGGATTTTAAGTCCAATTTTGCTAAGCAAAGAAACTTCTCTTACCTGGGGTAGAGGAAAAATATCCATAGCTTTCATCATTTTCCCAAGTCTTGGACTGAAGTAAGTTCTTCAGGGATTTTAGCTTACCTCAGATTACTTGGGTGAAAAATAACAATTGCCATTTTACTCATTCCATCCATGGTCATTGCACCATGATTAAACCTCACCAGCTATCACCTGTGTGCTGACTAGATTCAAATGTTTTAAGCTCCAAGATGACTCTTCTTTCTCAAGCTCTTAGTGGTCTCTCCTCAGAAAAGAACCAGAGCTCTGAGCCTGGTGGAAATATTTTTCTTGCTCAGCAAACACCTTGGCTCTAACTGTTGATGGCAATAAGATTAAGCCCGTAGGGCGTAAAGTCATGTGGTTTAACTCTTAATTGTAAACCTTAGAAAAGGTAATAGGACTCAATAAAATCTAGGGCAGTAGTCTACAGTGTGATTGCATATTAGAATTACCTGGGGAAAGTTTTAAATATCCTGGCACCCAGGCCATGCCTGAGACCAATTAAATGAGAATTTCTGGGGGTTGGAATAAGACATCTGTATTTTTAAGGTTCCCTAGTGATTTAAATTAAATGTGCAGCTAAATCTGAGAAGTAATGATCTAGAGAAATGATTGAGGCAGCAGAAACTGGCTTCCCTCTCCTACTCCCTTCTCTCACAATTGGCCTTCAGCAAATCTTCACACCCAGAGCAATTCTAGGTCTCATTAGTCAAGGATCTGCTACCCACTGGCTGTGTGACCTTGTGTAATTCATTGAAGCTTGCATCTGCTTCCTCAGCCCTAAAAAACATGGTAAGTGTTATATTCATTGCACTGATTCCTGGGGTTGTAGTGAATAGTAGAAAAGGCTTGGGAACCACTTTGGATATGCTTGACTTGTATCAAGTGACCTACAAATAGGAGCATCTATCTACTGTTTATTCAGAGGCCTTTCAGGATAGCCTACTCACCCTGATCCTGGCTCCCACCGTGGCACTTTGAAAATGAACACTCATTTAATGCGTGTCTGAAATGCCCTACCAGAGTGGTCATAGACAGAGTTAAACCAGTAGGAATCCTGGCTGCAAGAGGGTAAGTTGAAATGAAATATTTTCCTTCAAATACTTTGGGGAGTGTAAATTAGAACACATGAATGCAGTTGTTCACTTCATTCATAAGCATATACATTAAATGAGTAATTATTGAATTTCCTACATGTGTGAGGCACTTGCTAGTGCTAGAATAAAAAAGACATTTACATTCTGATGTTAGAGATAGATATCTAAGCATGTAATGCAATAGTAATAGCCCTAAAGTAACAGGCTCAATATATTTTGGGTTTGTTTCAGCATGTAGCATAGATGTGATATTATTATTGTTGAATAAGTATTGTAAAAGAGAATACATCACATAACAGGAAAAAATAAAAATAAACTCCTTTTGAAACAGATGGGAAACTAAATTAGGTTTGGAAGAAGGCACATATGCAAATGATGTCTTTTTTTTTTCCTTCCAGAAATCACTTCTGTCCTCAGTTTTAATAACTAGGTACAGATCATTTTGTCATAAAATGAATATAGTAGTTAACATTTCTGAGATCTTACTAAATTCCATTCAATTTGTGTAGAATATCATATTTAATTTAACCCTAATAAATCCCGTGAGTTAGGTACAAAGATCACACCTGTTTAAGATATGAGGAAAGTGATTGAGAGAGTTTAAAGGGCATTCCCAAGGTCGTACTCTGTCTGTAGATTGAAACCCAGGTTTGTTGGACTTCAAAATCCAAGCTCTTAACTATTTCACCATATGTTTCTCTAGACAGTGGGTTAGCAAGAGAGAGGCTCTAAGTTTCACATAACTAATGATAGGGGATTGTGGTTTTATAATTCATCTTTCAATGGCTTTATTCTTAGTTTACTCTTTAAGGAATTTTATGTAATATGAACCTTTCATCCATGGGCCTAGACTTCAGTTTAATGTGAGGCTTTAGCTTGTTTTAGTCTATGTGAGCGTTCATCTTCACATGAGGAAACGGATGTCAAAATCCAAGAGAAATACCACCATGCATATAAGTTGAGCATATTACAAATGGTCTTAAAAGTGGAAAGTCTGTGCCAAAATTTCACAGGTAAATGTGTTTTTTTTACCCCAAAATAATATTTTCAATGGCTTATTATAAAGAGCTAATTATGGTGAATGTATATCTTCAAATATCACCACAATAATTATGTGTGTTAGAATAAACCAATAGCCAGTGATGTGCTAGTAAAAGTTTAACAATTGACACCCTAGGAAAAAAAAAACAAAAAAAAAAAGTCAAGGCCCTAATTTGTAAGGTATGCCTATTTCCACAGCATAAATACTCCCACCTTGCCCATTTAAAGCTACCAGTGTGACATCACTGGACGTGGAGTTAGGAGGAAATGCACAACATCAGCTTTCACAAACTGGTGTGAGCAGCTGCAGCAAACCACTACCCAGGTTTCCTAATAGCATTCTGAATGGGAAAAAATGAAGTAAAGACTCAATTTTCCAAATATTTGCAACCATAGTAAAATATCTGTTGAAAACAGGGGTCTTAAGAATATTTTAAAATTTTAATTCAAATTCATTAGTAAGAAAATTTACTAAATAAAACCTATTGAGGCAATTAAGGAAAGCAGAACAAGGGATGTTTCAACACTATTCTTTCAAGATATGGTCATTTTAGTTTTCAGTGAAACAAATGGGATTTCTATGTAATTACTGGCTGAATTTAAAAGCAAATCAACTTAGAAAGAGAAATAAAGACTGTGTATATTGGACACTTATCTGGGGACACTACCACACAAGCAAAGTTCCTTACCCAAAGAAGTTCTGGCTGGGACAGCATCCTTATTGATCCAGAAAGACACCCAAGATAGGACAACAATGAGTGTGCAGGGGATGTAGGTCTGAATGGTGAAGTAGCCCATTCTTCTGCTCAGGTCAAAGTAGACAGACATGACCACATAATCTCCTGAAATGGAACAAATATGACACCATGCAAATCTTTACCACAAAATTTGGAAGACATTTTTTAAATAAGCATTTATTCAACTCCCATGTGGTGCACACATATACATTAAATGTTCTATATTCTGTACAAAATGTGTGTTGAGAAACTATCTTCTATCCACTTGGGAGAGAAAAAAAAGACAACCCGAACTGAATCCTGATCCCTTTAGAAGCAATATAACAAATAGAGGGAAAGAAACATTTGTTGAGCATTATGATCACATTTTCTTCTTTCAAGTTTTTTTGACAGTGTCTTCTCTTCCCACTGTATTTTTCACATGCAATATAATTTTTTGCTGTTTGGTGGGATGAGTGGGGGATGGTGTATCAATGCTGTGCCTCTCTTATCTGCAATTATTGTAGCAATTTCTTATTGTTTGCAGGCCTTTGTTCATACAAACCAGAGGGGAGATCCTGGTACTTGACGTTGATAAGTGACTGTTTTAATCTGAATTTATAAGCAAATTCCTATGCTAAGACATTTGTCTTCTATTTTCATTGACCCATGTGGTTTTCTTTCATACGGTTATATCAATTGGTAATTGTTCATGGTCAAGTCTGACTCTCCTTCTAGACTTTAGCTGCCTGAATTCATAAACAGTGCCTATTTTAGCCCACCGTTGCAAACTGGTTGACTCCAAATAGGCATTCAATAACGTTTGTTGAATAAATGAACAAACGAATGAATGCATTTATAAATTTTAGACATAGAGAAAGAAAAATGAAGAAGCTGCCTTATGGAACATTTGGGTTAAAAAAGTGATATATGTAGGTCACCAATACAGTGTACAAATAATAAATATTAAAGGAATCAGATAAAACATATAGAAATACATGAGAACAATTTAATATAACAATTTAATTTTTTAAAATTGTGATTTATAAGTTGTTTTTAAAATTCCACGTCTTCCATTTTGGATAATTCCAAGTGAAAACTAAGGGAATTTTAATGTTTTAAATTAGAAAACTTACGACGAAAACATATCCCAGTTATTCTATATTTATGTTTGCTTTATACCCTTGGAAAGCATCAGTTTCAAAAATTACATCCACACTCTCTTTGTGAAGTGAATAAATGAGACCACTTTTCAAAAGATGCTTCTTTTTCTACACTAAGTTGTATTTTGCACTCCATGCAAATATACGTGGATAATTAAATCCAAATCATGTGTTTTGGTTTAATTATTTGGCATTGTGCCTGTGTTTCTCCATTTACTTGGCTGGTTTAGAACAGATTTGAAAATAAGGTTCTCTAGAAGCTTCGTGCAGAGAAGACAGATTTAGTAAGGTATTTATTGGTGTTCAAGTCAGTTCTTTCCCACTTTCAAACTTCACTACACACCCTTCCAAGTTGCCGAAAAAGAGAACCCTTCACCTACTCATCTTTGAGCAAATATAGACTCTCTCCTAAACCTGCAATGTTTCCCAAGTGGAGATACTGCCTTTTGGTAGACTGAAGCACTGCTGTCAAAACCAGACTTGTTTAAGGCAGTGATAGTGGTCCCAATACTCACTGGGGGATCTGGACTCCAATGGAACATCCGATCCGTTTTGGAGATCAATATGCTGCAATTATTTAGCAATTATCCCTGAAAATTTGAAGGTAGGAATTTCTTATCAATGATAAGATTTTGGTTAAGTCTCCAAGATTATCCTTCTCTGTGTTGATTTACCTAAATATAGCCTATTTAAAGTTATAGAATTTCATAAATCAGCTTAGTCTCTTTTTTTCCTGATTTAGAATATAATAGTCACAGGCTATAATTGGGGAGTAAAGAACTTTCATTTGAGATGACACCAATTAATGTCCATCTTTTTAATTCTTGTTTCTTTGATTAGAATGAATACTAGAGGCAAATACCAGGTCTCTTATTATAGATAGGAATATCAAAGAAAGAGTGACAATTTCCTTTTTTAAATGATAATACTCAGGGTATTTTCCTCCTGTTTTCCAAGTCCTTGGGAGTTCTTTGTGCATATTTGAAAATTTTGCTTAAATGGAAAGTTACAAATGATAATATCTTAAATAAATCTCGACAATTTTGGAAACTTCCTTCCTCCTCCATAAGTGAAGGGAACTCTACAATTTGGCATTAATGATCTACTCTTTTAAAGGTGAACATTAATTTTGCCTTAAGTTAGTAATATAATTATCTCAATTCAATTCTCCACTTCCCTTTTGGTGAGAGTTTAAACTTCTGTGGCCTACTTATCAATTTCTACTAGAAAGTAATACACTCTGAGCATCTTTCATCTATGCCAACAAATCCAAAGCTCTTCTACCACTGGATTATGGATTCAAACTTGGGAACAGGCTGTTTAAAAGCAAAGCAGCTTCATGGTGACAGCCTGGTTCCAGTCTTATCTCTCAGGCCACATCACTTTCTGCAGTCTTAAAACCTCTTGGGCTGAGGAGCCTATAAAATCAAATCTCCTTGAAGTGCCACATCAGTGACTCACCAAGCCCAAAAGGCTTAAATGCCAACCAAGTCTCAAAGGTGGTTATTTCTGCCAGTTCAAATTTATTCTAAATCTTCATTGATTCATCTTAACACAAGCTATTTAGGATCATAGCAGTTTATATATTAGTTTGGTTCCTGCTTTTGTCCTAATTTCAAATGTAATAGACAGAGGCAAAGATTGAGGAGAAAAGGTATATAATTTGAAATAACAACTATTAATGTCCATCTTTTCCTTTGTTTCTTATTTTTGTGAGCTTTATCTGTCTACTTTTTGAGAAAAAGAAAATCAACGTCAATGAAAAGTGAGGTTTCAATTATTATTTTTGACTGTGGTGTTAACCACATAAAGGCTTTAAAAAACAGCATTTATTAGGGTGGTTAGACTCTCATACATGAAACTATCACCTCTTAAAAACTTAAATGTTCCAAGGTAAAGAGTTCTTCTCTCCATTGAACCCTTTAAATAATAACAATAATTGTTTTCTAGTTACCAGGAATGAGGGGTTACGACATGCAGCCCTGGGCTGAATGGCTTGCATATATTATCTCTAAACATCCTAAAAGCTTTGTCAGGAGAGCAAACAAACAAAGACTCAGATATATATTTCACCTTGCTCCTCTCTCATGATTGTTGCCTTACTTTTGTACTGTTAGATTCCATACTATTCCAATATGTTCACTTTGAATGCGTACTTAGTGCTATACTCTTCTTTATATCCCTTTCTATAGCTTCTTTTTAATTTAATTCAACAAAATAAGTTTGATCCCTTCTATGCCCAGAGCACTATATTAGATAATGCAGAGATTAAAACCTATGGCTCTCTCAACTGATTCTCAATTAAATGGGTTGAATGGAAGCAAGATTATCTTTTCTTTGACTACACTTAGACAGACAGAGAGATGTGTTGAGGCAATATATTCGATTTACCTTTATCACCCCTTATTAGACACTTGAATCTGAGGCATAATCCCATGAGGTTGATTTTGACCACTGATAGGCAGGCAGGAGAATTGATTGTTTGAGATTACATTTTGGAAAAGTGTTTTATGAGATTATATGTGTATCTTAGCCAATATGCAGCAATACATTTTAGAAATGGCCTGAATATCCAAATTTAAGCATGAATATAAACACTACAAAAGAGAAAAACTTGGGGCCGGCTATAGCCCAGTTGGTAGGGCACCGGTTTACCAAATGGGAGGCCCCGGGTTCGGTTCCCGGGGCCTCCTCCAGCGGGCAGACCGCCTTGAGAAGGGCAAGGCAGGGCAAAGCCGCCGGGGGCAGGGCAAGCCCCCACAAGCAGGCAGGTCGCCACGTGGTGAGCTGACTCAGCGGCTCGCCACACAGTGTCGGGGGGGACAAGCAGACATGGAAGAATGCAAGAATGAACACAGCAAGAACAAGCTTCTGCTTGTTCGGGGGGGGGGAATATATAATAAATAAAAATTTTAAAAAAGAGAAAAACTTAAGAGAATATCTTTGTAATCTTAGTGTGGAAAAGGCTTTGTTAAGCATAGCATAAAATATTAAAGGCATACAAGAAAGATAATACAGGTTTTCTACATAAAATTTAGGACTTCTATATTATAAGGAATATTATTAGTAAAGTTAAAAGGCAAAATACCACACTTGGAGAAAATACTTCCAAAATAAATAATCAAAGTTTAATATCATCAATGCATAAAGAATTCCCATTAGTCATCAAGGAAAAAAAATCAAACTTTTAACTAGTTTACAAAATGAATGAAAACTCATGAGTATATGAAAAGATTCTGACCTTCAGTAGTGACCAGTAGAACGCAAAGTAAAATAACAATACTTCATTTTTAGCTTGCCTGATTGGTGGAAATTAAACTGGTGAGATGTGGAAAAAGAGCAGAGCTACACACACTTGGTTGGGGTATATTTGGAAGGTCATCTGAAAGTATATGTATTAGTCAGCCAAAGGGGTGCCTTTGCAATATACCAATAATTGGTTGGTTTTTATAAAGGGTATTCACTTGTGGTAGAAGTCCACAGTTACCAGGCTATAAAAGCATAAGTTTCTTCCCTCACCAAAGTCCATTGCTACATGTTGGAGCAAGACAGCTGCCGGCATTTACCAGGGTTCAGGCTTCTTGGGTTCCTCTCTTCCCGGGGCTGCGTTTCTCTCCATGCTTAGCTCCTGTTTCTTCCACAAGGCCAGCTGTAGACTATCAGACGAACGGTTCACTTCTCTTCTCCCGGGGCCTTCTCTCCAACATCAAAACTGCTTCTCAAGCCAGCTGTATAGCCCAGTTGGTAGGGCACTGGTTTACCACATGGGAGGCCCTGGGTTCAGTCCCCAGGCCTCCTCGAATGGGCGGACCGCCTCGAGAAGGCAAGTCAATGAGGGCGGGGCATGCTGCCACGGGTGGGGCACGCTGCTGCGGACAAAGGCAAGACCCTGTGGGTGGGCAAAAAGACAACTTGCCTTTCAAGTTTTTCTCAAGGTTTGCTGTGTGTCCAGAAGTGAGAGTTAAAACACATTTGGACAGAAGAATTGTCCCTAAACTAAAGGGGCCTAGAGCTTTATGGGGGAGAAAGGCAGTATTCCAAATTAGATTAGTAGCTAACTTCTGTGCATGTTCCCACATGTAGCTTCTGCAATCATCACCTTCCACCATTTCTAATGATGGCTTAAGTTCTCATGAACTTTTCTGTAATCACACTCAACATTCTCCCAGCAACTGGGTGTTGTGAGATCTAGGGGAGAAGCATCTAGGTAAATATAATTCTTGTCATCATGGAATCATCAGGCTAAGAAATATATATATCATCATTATGTTATAGCACAGGGATCTAATAAAACATTTACATGTTAATTGATCTTATACAGTACTATTTGATGAACTTCTGGCAAGTACATTTCTGAAAGTTCTGACTAAATAACACCCTCACCACAAGCCTTAAATATCTCCACATTCTTCCAAAGAAAGTCAAAATGCCTCAGCCTGGCATTCAAGGTTGTCTATAATCTTGAGTTTAACCTAGGTCGTTCTTTCTCATTATGCCCTTCAAGTTCTCTAAGTCCTGGACAAAATGAATAGAATATTTTCATTTCATGTTTCTATGCTGTTATTTTTTTCTATCTTTATTTTTCCTGGCATTATCTCTCTCCCAGCTCTCTCCACCCTCCTTTCCTCCATTCCAACCTTCCAACCATCCTTTCCCCACCCCACCCCACATACACTCTCCATAGTATGTCTAGACCTGCACTTTCTAAGATGGTAGCCACTAGTCACTTGTAGCTAATTAAATTTAAATTAATTAATTTAAAAAAAATCAGTTCCTTAGTTGCACAAGCCACATTTCAAGTTTTCATTTGGTTACCTGTGGCTAGTGACTACTATAGTAGACTGTGCAGATTATGGAATAATTCAAATCATTGCAGAAAGTTATGGTAGTACTACTCTAGACTAATGTTTCTAGAAAGCATATTTATACATGCCATTTCCTTCAAGTTCCTCAGTATAAAATCCATACTACTTAACATATGATTCTGGTCCATTTTGCCTTGATCCACATTGAACTCTTCCAGCCTTGTCTCACCCTATTTACAGTCCCCTACTTTATGTCCAGCCAACCCAATTTACTTTCTACTCCTTCAAGGGGCATTGCTCTTTCTTGTGTTCTAGTTTTATATATGTTGGCCCCAACTTATGGAAAGCTCTCTCCCCCTCTAATCATTTTACATACACATATGTGCCTCTAAATCGCCAAAGTACTTCAACTTGCCCTGAAAGGCTTTGTATGGTCTTTTCCCTGTCTATACTTCCAGCCTCACCTTAAACCAGGGGTTCTTGACCTTTTTTGTTCCACGGACCCCTCTGCCAGTCAGGTGAAAACCATGAACCCCTTACTAAGTGCACACTATATTCTGTATTATTTAATAAATATATCACCCTCACACCAATACGTACCCACAAGACTAATGTTTTTTTTTTTAATTTCAATTCAAGCTCACAGACCCTTGTTAAGAACCCTGCCTTACATAGTGCTTCTCCAACACTCCAGTTGGGGTTCTTGTTGTTCCCTAAATGCTCCGTGTTACCTCTTGCCATAGAGTCTTTTACATTCTGATTCCTCTGAGTCAAGCTCTATTATATCTCATCTTTACCGAATTACTTGGTTCATTCTTCAAATATCATTTATACCATCATCAAGAAAGCCCTTATTAGATCAAATGCCCTCACTATGATCGCATAGCATCATATGATTATGATCGAGCTGGTCTTGATTTATAGTATATGATAGGTATGAATATTGTATGCACTTTAGACTGTAATTAGTTCATAAGCTCCATAAGAAAAGCAGCTTTGCCCATTTTGTTCTGAACATCTAGCACAGAGTCTGGTACATAGAAGGAGATCAATAATAGTTTGTAGCTCAGATTGCCTTGAGGAAAATCATGAATCAACTATATACTAGAAGTCTTTAAAAATCAAGGCAAAGATAAGCATGGGCTTTAAAAGATATTAAATTTTTACTTTAGATATTACTGTAGCTGGGAATATTCTTGCTGGATAAATGGCTAAACTTAATCTCCTGATATGTAGATATAAGGTCACAGTGAGCTCCTAATCTTAACTCCTTGACAAGAAGACTAAAAGGGAAGGGAAATCAGCTCATCAGAGTGGCTGCATTAAGCTTATTAAAGGATCGATCAGTGATTTGAGCTTCTCAGCTACATACAATTAGTGAGGGAGGAGAACGGAGGGGTTTGGCTGCTGAAACAGAACCACCACAGTCTTCCAATTTAAGGCTATTAGATGTGTTTTCATTTCAAAACTTACCATTTTTATTTCATCTATGGTTTGTTTAAACTCATATATTTAAAAAAGCAATCAGAATGTATAATGAAAAATGGAAAGTGTAATATAGGCATTTTCCCATGCCCAATCTCTTTCTTGTTTTTTAATAAAAACAACCCCACAGCATCTATTATGATCTGGTAATAATATAAGGGTAATCAAAAACAATATAAACAATTGTTTTAGAACTATACTTCCAACAAAGGACATCTAAAAATCTGTATTGACTTCTCAACAACTTGTCACTTCATTTCTAGTTGGAAACACTTTGTAGCAGAGTAATATTATCTCCTTTTAGCATGATCCGACCCAGTTGTTTTCTTGACTTTGTTTTAGAATAAATCTCTTCTGCATCATCTAATACGAGGTTCATGTACTCATCAAAACCAATGATACACCCCTCTAACCGCATATTTACTTGTTCATAGAGCCACACCTGAATCCAGGATCTTTTTGCAAATATCTGAAGATGAGGTTCTGCACCACAGTGGTTAAGGAAAACATACACGAATAGCAGAGGCTCTGCTTTCCGAAACTGGCTGCTCCCACCCCCATCTCACCTTTTTTTGGTTTTCTGAAAGCGAGGCCTAGTACCTACACGACGAAGAGTGACCAAAAAGGCAGTCAATTGGGGTTCCCAAAGATCCTGAAGGAATCCCCTCTGACTCCCTTATTCTGCAGGGGTTTCCTTGGCACTGACATCTTCCTCCTCCCCCAAACCATAACTCTGCTTTAACTCAGTAACTAA
>PVKH010028104.1:0-12915 GCA_004027955.1 Chaetophractus vellerosus
TAATTTTAAAAAAATACAGACAGAAAAAGACACAGGAGCTCAGAGAGAAACCCACGGAAGCTGAGAGAGGAAGCCATAGAAATGAGGAAGGTGAAAGCGACAAGACCCGGAGGACAAAGGAGATGCCACCATGTGCCTTCCCATTTGACACAGGAGTCCAGGATCCCTGGCAGCTGGTCTTCAGGGAGAGGGCAGCACCTCATGCCTTGATTTGGACATTTTCACACCTCAGAACTCTAAGCTTTTACACTAATATATCCCCATTGTAAAAGCCAACCCATTTCTGGTATATTGTTTTCAGCAGCTTTTAGCAAACTAAAACAATGGGTATTTACTGTGGCAACTGTTCTCAACTCTCTAGATGGTGAGGTTAGAGTTCTTCTAGAACATAGTGGCAAGAAAAACCACTTGGCATCCTCAGCACTAGAGCTGTACAACTGCATACCTTGGTTCCTTCTATTGCAAAATGGGAAACAAATAAAACCTTCACATAGAATTTCTTGGAGAATTAAATAATCAAAGCTACATTATTAAAAGATTACCTGGGGAAAATACTCAATACATATTCAGCTATACTTATTAACATTATTACAGGTAAGCTGGGCCGTGGAAGGATACAAGTTGTTCTCAGATACCAGAGCACTCCTCCAGCTCAGGGTTTCTCAACCAAGGGTGATATTGTCCCCAAGGGGACAAGTGGCAACATTTGGAGACATTTGTTGTCACAGCTGGGGGTGTGCCACTGGTATCCAGTGGGTAGAGGCCAGAGATAACTGCTAAACATCCTACAATGCACATGAGAGCCCCCTATAAAAAAGAAGTATCTGGCCCAAAATGTCAATAGTGCCAAAATTGGGAGTCTAGCTAATGCCAAAGGATGCTGATTTCACAGATTGCTACACAGTCACCTTAGAAAAGAAATACACCCGAGCAAACTTTCAACTGGCTACATAGAGAAAAAGAGGAGATAATAACTAGATTCCCTGCACTTTAAAAGGAGATGCCTCTCTAGGGCAGGGGTTCTTAACAAAGGGTCCGTGAGCTTGAATTGAAATTCAAAAAACATTCTTGTGGGGGCATGTTGCTGCGGGTGTGATATATTTATTAAAAATTACACAGTATAGTGTGGACTTATTAGGGGTCCGTGGTTTTCACCTGACTGGCAAAGGGTCTGTGGAATAAAAAAAGGCCAAGAACCCCTGCTCTAGGGTTAACTTCAGGCTTTACAAATGCCAGAATCAGGAGAGCCAAGAAAACAGCATTGAACCTACAGCATGCACCTGGAACAGCCGCTTCGCTGAATTCTCCCTGACGTGCTCATTGGGCTTCTGAAGGCCAAAGCCTCTCCCCACCATAGTCTCCATTGTGTGAATCACTACATCCTCCTTCTTGCAGTCACACAAGCCAGAAATCCAGAAATCATCCTCAACGCCTTGCTCACCCTTGTCCCCATATCCAGTGTTCCCTGTCAATTCGCTGTTCTAGATGTGGCTCATATCACCCACCTCACCCCAGTCCCACTGCGACGGACTGGGCTTCCAAGATCTCTCACCCAAGTGACTATAAGAGCTTTTAACAGTCTCTCAGCCTCTAGTTCCTTTCAGCCCCAATCCATGTGGCACCTTGCTTCCAGAAGCATCTTCTCAAAACACAAATCATGTTATTCGCATGCTTAAAATCCAAAAAGCAAACTGTTATCTTGAGCACAGGGCTCATGATGGGGCCTTAGCTTATTTCCCCAAACTTACCTTGCACTCCCCATGCTTTAGCTTCTCACAGTTCTCTGAACATGTCATACTCAATCAAGCCTCTGGGCCTTCTTACATGCTCTTCCTTGTGCCTGCAACACCATTCCCAGCCTTTTCTCTGGGCTGAAGACTCAGGTCAAGCATCACTTCCTTTTGGAAAGATTTCCTGGAACTTCCCCCAGTAGGTTGAGTTTGGGGCTCTCCTCTCTACTTACACAGCCCCTTGTGCACCACTTCTTATCCTGTATTCTAAATTTTGGGTTTTCTTACTTCTGATTCTTCTACTAGACCATCAGCTTCTTGAGGACAAGCACCATAATCACTGCCATTTATCAGCACCTAGTACCCTATCTTGTGCATAGCAGATGATGAATAAATGGTAATGAGATGAATAACTATTGGGGCTAAGATCAATATATAGTTTTTGAGTTGATTTCATCAATGAATCAATATTGATGATACTCACTATACTAAGTGTTTGCTTCCCTCTTTCCTTAGTTCATTTATCAAGCACCTACTGTGTATCAATCATCTTACTGGTCTCTAGGAATTTAGAGATGAAGAAGGCATAGTCTCTTCCTTATGAAGCTCATAGTCTGGTTAGGGAAAAAGACCCTCTAAACAATTCAGCTTCCTTCTCCCTCACTCCTCAATAAATCCTGTAACTCAAATAAAAAAACAAGATTTTTCCTTCAGTCCTCTTTCACTCTCCCCTCATACTATCCAGCAGCACATCCCATTGAGTCTACCTCTAAAACATATCCTGTGTCAATCCACTATCTTCAACTCCACTTCTACCCTTATAATCCAAACCACCATCTTTCTCTTTGAGTCATTGGTCTCCCTGTTTCCACTCTTGTCCTGTACAGTTCATTCTGCCTATTATAGCCTGAATGATCTTTTAACAATTTAAATTAGTATATGTCACTCCTATTCTTGAAACCAATTGTCCCTATCACACTCTTACCATCCCCTACCAGGATCTGTGTTTTCATTTCTTGAAGCCTGCCCTTAATAGAATTTTGCAGCAACACCCTTGATATGGCTTCTTGGTGGGCAGAGTATACTTCCCCATCCCTTAACCTTGAAATTGGCCATGTGTCTCCTTTGGCCAATGGGATATTAACGACCTCATCCATGGAAAGGCTTGAAACATGCTTGCTCACTTTAGCATGCCCTTGTGTGCTCCATGAAAATACCATGCTCCAGTAACTCCCCATCCAATGAAAATTTGGAGACATGTCCAGCAGATATGAACCCAACCTGAAGCAAAACCCTGCCAAACCACACAGCTGCAAGCAGTGCCGGTTTCCTTGGTGCATGACCTGCACATTTACAGAGGACCCCTTGCTTAGAAGGGCCCGTGCTTGGTTTAATTCTCTGATGGCAATGTCTTGAATTCTTAATAATTTTTTAACAAGGGTTCCTGCATTTCATTTTGGGCTGGGCCCCCAAATTATGTAGCTGGTGAGCAAGAAAAATAAATGTTGGTTATTATAAGCCGAGTTTTAGGTGGTTTCATTTCTATTCTTTCTTCCTAGTATCTATCACCTTCTGAAATTACTTGATTCACTAAATTACTTTAACACTGTCTCCTCCAAACAGTACTTAAACTCGAACACACCAAAGACCCTGTCTGTCTTGTGTGTCTTTGTAGACCCAAAGCCTGGTGCCTCATGGGCTTTCAGTAAATACATATTGAACTTGGACAAGTGAACAACTTCTATAACTTCTAGAAACAGGCAAAGAGCTGTGGGAGCTTCATGGACAAAATCACTGTTTCTGCCTAGAGGAAGAAGGTATAGGGAAGAGGCTAAGCTCAAGCTTGTTCACCAACCTCACCCATGTGTTCTTCTCTTTTATCTATTTAGAGTGAATGGCACCTCAGGGCAATTAGGAGTCTATGTAAAAGCACGTCTCTCAACATTCAGTTTCTAGAAATCTTGTTGGAAAAAAGGAAAAGACAAGACTTCACTCTGAGATTAAGTTAATTTACTCAAGATGTGAATGGGGGTAGGGGAGGACTGTCCACTGTCCCCTAGATTCATTCTACTTTTTAACAGAATGGTCAGAGTTTTATCTGGGTACTGGCCACTCAGCGTGAACCTCCCATACAGCTACTTGTGCCACATGACTCCTTCTAGCCGATAGGATATGAGAAGTGAATGGTACAATGGCATCTACCTCACAAACTTGTTGTAAGAATGCAATGAGCTAATCATGCCTGTGATGGATTTAGAATAGTAGCTGACTCATAATAAGTGCCCAATAAATGCAGGCAGAGTCATCATTATTATTTGATTCTCCAGTTTTGCACTCTTTCCAAAAGGATTATGAATCCTCCACTGTCCTCATGTGGTAACATGGGTCTCATTATCAATTTAGAGGTTGTTCGTTTATTGTTCTTTAGTGCAGTCTTTATTGCCTTTGAGGAGACAATGCACTGGAAAGAGTAACTACCAAGCACCTCTTCTACCATAGTCCAATTCCCATAGGTCCTCAGGGAAACGCCTTCCAGCTCATATGTGATGTCAGTGCTTTGATAACCTTTGTAAAGCCTTTGCTCAACAAGAGGGTGTACCAGACACAGGCATTTCCAAGGACATCTAGAGGCTTAGTAGAAGTGGCCAGAAGCTTTTACTGTTTTTTAGAAATAACTCGCTCCCTATTGGCAGTATTTCCAAAATGCTGTGCCACAGGTTATAAAATTGTGGTCAATTATGAGTCAAAGAGAGACACAAACAGAAAACAAAATACTTCCCCAGGAAAGCAACTGACTCTTAGGTAGCATTGTACATTCATGGCCATCTGGCATGGCCAAAAGATGCAGAGTTGAGTAGTTATGAGCACATGACCTTGAAGATGGGCAACTTGGAATTAAATCCCAGCTGGGTGACCTTGGGCAAGTCACAGTTTCTACCAACTATGGAATAGTAATGCAATGGTAGTTTGTTTAAGAAATAAATGATTAAATGAAATGAGATGAAGAATGCAAAGTGCCTAGAATAGTATCCAGAGCACGGCGGGCTGCCATTGCCATGGCTGTTGCATTGTCTCTGGGAGCAAGAATCTCCTTATAGTGCAAGCTTCCCACAGCCAGGATATGCAATGGGCAAGTAACTTCCATTCTCCCAGAGAACATTCAATTTCCTATTATCTTGATCAATCAAAGAATTCGAAACTGTCCCCTACCCTAAGTCCTCAGCACTGTAAATCATGCTCCCTAAATAGAACATGTCCAGTCTCCTTTTAGCCCATTCCCTCCCAGCCAGAGCCATCTTTTCATGGAACATTCCAATCCACTTCCTTGCACTTTCCAATTTAGAGTCAGTTCACAGCCTTGGGAATCGCATCTTCCATTGGTTTCTCACCATAGGTGACTCTCTGGGAACAAGCTTCACAGAAGGGGTTCTGACACATCTCCTGAGCTGAGATGCCGGTCCAACGTATTTTAAGCAGGGGAGTAAATTCCCTTCAAACTGCATAGGTGATGGCAAAGGTTCATGAGAAAGTGTTTTAATATGGGCAGGCTCAAGAGACACCTCAACTCAGAGGGACAGGAGCAGAACTCATGAGAAAATGAGATGAGAATTCAGCCCTTAAGACCCACAGCTCTTTCAAATGTGAACAACTTTCTTCATTTTCTTCCAGATAACAGTTAAAAGCAGCATGATCCACAGCAGTTTCAATAAGGCCAGGCTGGACAAAAACAGACTCTCTCACAGCCCCATAATAAAGCTCACCTCTCGGCCAGCATGTAAAGATGCATGGTAATACGGCTCAGGACCGTCATCTCCTTTCCTACCTGTCTCTGCTATTCAATCAATAAAAATTTCCATTTTAAATATATATACTCCTCTCCGGAAAATAATGCTCAGCATGTTTAAAAAATAAGTTAAGAATACTCCTGAATCACATATATAACCCACCTTCCAGAGAAAGCATGAGGAATCAGGCTATCACTTGGACAGAATGCAGTTGCGATTATGTGGGTCTCAGTGGGTCTCTCAGCATTCTCATAGTGCAATAATGAAGGCATTAAATTACCAGGTCAGAGGCCCCAATTCACAAAGAAATAATATCAGTTTATTATTTCTAATCTTATTAAGTTAGAAAATAGTCTTGAGATGTAATGTCAACCCAGAATGGCTGAAGTATTGATTATGTGAAGCTGCATTCATGGATAATTCAAGGAGCCTGATTTCATTTAATTTCTGTAATTTTTAAAGCATTCCAACAAATTTTCTATAAAGCAAATAATCCTAAATTATTCCTATAAATAATGTAGATATATGGTCAGATCTGCTTAGTATTTACCAGTTACACATTTTACATTACGAGTTGGAATAAAAGTATTATTTTTAATCCTGTTTTCCCAATCCCCAGTGTCTTCCTCGAGGCAAATAGGTCTTTAAAAAAACATACTGCAATTAAAAAAATAAATATTGAAGTTATCAATATAGGATTGTGACCATCAATTGATACTGTCATTTTCTTGCAATTGTATTAAGTCCAAAGCTGAAACCTCAATACTCTGTGATATGAGATTATGACAAATGCAAGGAAAAGCATGTGGCCAGGCATGACAACGTCGGCCTGCTGCAGCTAGTCTTGTAGAAGGCAGTCAGCCCTGCCACAGCCCCATTCTCCCCTGTGTACTGGCAAAGCTCTAACTAGGCGTGGGTCAAAAAGCAGCCTCAGTCTCCCCATACTCTAGGAAAGTGGCCCCAGCCGCTGGTGAGTGGGCAAACCCAGCTCCCAGTGCCAAGCATTTAAGCCGGTATTTAAGGAACACCTTCTATGTGCTAAGTACCCAGCCAGGCTCTGGAGGATACAAGGTTGACCAAATCATATTTCCTTCCTTCAAGAAGTTTTCGATTTGAGTTATGCCTGTATAGTAAGAGGCTCAGGAAAGTAATGTCCAAGGTGGCTAGGGCCTCTACTCCCTGGGTGGAGATTGACAGGGCTAAAAACTCACCACCCTCTACTACCACCACCACATTTATGCCATTGCTTGCAGTATTCTTCTTCCCTTTCTCATAAGCACTGATTTTTCATTCACCAAAGAGCTAACCAACACCCGCTAAATGGCAATTGCTGCTCTATACATTAGGAATACAGTAACTAGATTGGGTACCCAAGGGGCTTACAGTCAAGTAGAGAAAACAGGCAAGTCAATGAAAGCCACACTGCAGGAGACATTGTATAAGAGTAAATACTTGGCACTCTGAAATCATGGAAGGCTTTCTGGAGGAGGTGACATCTAAGCTGAGTCTCTAAACATGATGGTATCATGTAAAATGGGCATGGAGTATGGCATTCCAGACAGAGAGGAACAGCATGTTCAAAGGCCCAGAGATGAGAGAGAATGGCATGACAAGGAACCCCCAAGTGGTGTGTCAGAAGCGCACAGTGCAAGGAGGTGGGAGGAGAGCTCGCACTCCGGCTCCTGGAAGACTCTATATGCCGTGCCAGTGAGGTGGTATCGGGGTTGACCCTCGGGGAGTCAGCCTCAGCTCTGTCTCGTCCACCAGTGAACCATCCTGGCCTGTGTCCCACAGGTCAAAGAATCCAGTGGACAGCCTCTCCTCGGTCTCTCACCCACATTTCCCCAGGCTATTTAGACTTTTCCCATCTCTGTTCCCAAGATCTTTGCAGCAATAGGCAAAGTGCCTTAACACAATTAACGAGCCCGGTTACCGATCCAAACCTGAGACTCACGCCCTCAACAATATTTCCTCTCAGGATATTTATTAGCTCAGAAGACATGTGTGGGCAGAGCATGTTATTTAGTGACCTGTAATGTCTGAATAATGATCACAATAAATCAGACCTCATTATTATGTGCAGGAGAGCTGGACGGCCCAACTGGCTAGGTAATGAGGTCTAATTTAATGCCCTCGTATTATTCTCCACAGGTTTACTGGGAAGTTAGGGGCGGGGGTAGGGCTCACGGATCCAGATGCCCCGGGATGTTCAGTGGTTACATAGGGAGGCCAGTGGCCGAGCAGATGTTAGGAGTCAGGCAAAGAGTGTGATCAGCAACCTCGGGCCCTCTGAGAGAGTTACAACCATGGCCTGGTCTCTCATACCAGCTTAAACAGGAAGAGCTGATAGCAAGAGCTAATTATAGCAAGCAGGCAGCACCCTGGGAGCTGTTTCTTAGGAGCAAAAGGCAACGTACAAAGGCAGGAAACTCTAGTGTAGACAGAGAAATCAGAATCTCTGTGAAAACAATATAACTGTCAGAAGGCTAACTTCATGAGCCATGCTTTTCACATTGGTCTATAACAGAGTCTGTCCAGAATGTCAGACCAGGGGAGGTGGCTCTTTGTACATTGAACGTGACCAAGCCTCACTGATTTGTGATGTGGAGCCTTTTGCAACAGCAATCCATTATTGTGGTTTTTAATTCTTCATGTGCTGCCTTTTCTCATTGATTACCTAATATCATTAGTTTGGGCCATCCCAAACAAAAGTCAATGGAGCCATCAATCTTAACTATATGATGTACAAACATTTACTCTTAAAGCATCCAGAGACTGAAATCATTTATCTTTTGCCCACCAAATCATAAACCTCGTCCTGCTATTGGTTTCTTGTTCAGTAGTGGATATAAAGGAGCCAATCAGAGACCTCTGTGTAGGCGGCCTTCTCTAGATTCCTACAGAGCTAGCATCTCTGAAACCTCTGACACTTGATGGTAGTTACAAAGCATATCTGTATGAGACCTCAGGTGCCAGGCAGACTGTACAAACTCAACACCATAAGCTATGGCTTTCTCACTCATCCCTTCTTCATTTTCATTCAATACTCTCATTGGTTAATGTGACCTGGGTTAAACCCAGTAAAGCAGATTGCACTACCACAAATTTGGGGATCATGGAAGGCAGACTGCTCCCCTCCCCCAAAAAAGCAAAGTATAGTGCCATCATTCCTTATCCTCCACTTCACCAAAGAAACAGAGTTCTCTTGCATTTCCTAGAGCAACAGTTTGAGCATTTCATTCCAAGGAGCACAGAGAAAATGCTTTCTCCATGTTACTTACCTCTGAACTCGAATAGGATTCCTAGAGCAGCCTCTCTCCTGGGATCTCTAGGCTCATAGACAATAAAACTTTCAATAATACCAAACTATGGGGCCCGGCTAGATAGCTCAGTGGATAAAGAGCGCGCTGGGATACCACATGGGAGGCCCCGGGTTCGGTGCCCGGGGACCTCTCCTAGCGGGCAGACCGCCTTGAGAATGGCAAGCCGCCATGGGCGGGCAGAGCCGCCGTGGGCAGGGCAAAAAGCTGCCACAGACAGGGCAAAAGCCGCCACGGGCAGGGCAGGTCGCCTGCAAATGGAGCGCAGCCAGCCACCCGCGAACTGAAGCAAGAGCCGGCCGTGAATAGAAGCAGAAGCCGCCCACAAGCGGGGAAAGCCGCACCTGTGCAGTGACCAAGTCTCGGCGCGTCGCCGCAATGGGGGGGGAAGGGGGAGATATGTAATAAAATAAATAAATCTTTAAAAAAAATAATAATAATAATACCAAACTATGATGTAGGGTCATTATCCCTAGTAGAACAAGGCTGGGAGAAACTCAAACGTGTTTAAAGCACTCAGAAAAACAGAAGAAAAAATCTGTCCTCTTCAAAAATCTGCACCGGAAGTCATCTAACTAGAGTTTTCGCTGGATAAAGCAAGTTTGTGGAATATTAAATGGATCTTCATTATATGGCAATGCCTCTACCAGTAGAACGGGAAGGGGTAAGTGTGTACTGGGCTGCCCCAGAGGAGGCTTTCTTGATTGGAGGCCAGAACAATGAGATAGGGAAGAAGCTAGGCCAGTGGAGTGGGACCTGCTGAGGTTCAAAGGTGATCATAAGAAGGTGAACTGACCTTGGTCAAAATTATCCTTGAAAGTCACTGAGAAAGGGGCCCACTGGAGATGGACATATGGCCTCTCAATAAAGTCGACCCAGCTAGATTTTCTCTGGCATACAAATAGCTGACCGTGTCTTCACTGAGCTCGTATTTAGGGAACAGCTCACAAGAAACGTGTCTATAAACTCTAGAGCAGGGATTCTTAAACCTTTTTGTTCCACGGACCCCTCTGCCAGTCTGGTGAAAGCCACGAACGCCTTACTAAGTCCACACTATACTGTATATTATTTAATACATATATCACACCCACACTAACGCGTCCCCACAAGAATAATGTTTTTTTGAATTTCAATTCAAGCTCACGGATCCCTGGTTAAGAAGCCCTGCTCTGGAATGATAGTGTAACATGATGTGCATGCTGTAGGGGGAAAGAACAATTGACATCGTCTGCACCAAGAGCAGTCTCCTGCCCCTGTACCCCTTAGCACAGTGGTTTGCATCTTTCTCATTAGAATCACCTGAGGCTTGTTGAAGCAGGGCCTGCTGGGTCCCGCCCCCCGAATTTTTGATTCGGTAGGTCTGGGGCAGGCCTGAGAATTTGCATTCCCGGCGTGACTTGCATATCAATGAAGCATATAGCACGAGTGCACGCGCACACACTATTTCAGAGTGTTAAAATACATTGGTGCACAGGTGGGAGTTAACTATTCAATTCATGCTAAGAGGGCAAAGTTGAAATGACATAAATTAAGTGTGTCTGTGATGTTCTCCATTGAATATACTGTACTATCAATGAGAAAATGGAGGACATACCCTTTACAGAAAGAAAAAGGGGAGAGGCAGATACCAATTTGGGAGGAAATATGGGTAAAGGTCTCTGCCTGGTGGTTCAGTTAAAGGCGATTTACACAGCAGAGAGGGAAAGCGACTGACAGCCTTATTTAACCTACAGCCTCCTCAGGACCAGAGGAGCCTTTACCCGGAGTCCAGAACTCCCGAACCTATGAAAAATTTCAGAATAAATGTTTATCTTATGTCTGGGAAATTTTTCAAGATATTTTGGTTAAGAAGAGTTTTGTGCTTAGCTGTTTGAATTTTTTTAGTCTATACAGTCACTTCTTATGCAGTGCTAATATTATTAAAGTTAGCCCACAATTATTGTGTCCTTTGAATAAAGGATTGTTGTTCCAACGTTGAAAGTAGAAGTATCTTCCTTTGAGTCTGTCTTTCAGTTTTCTGTGTCTGGATATCTGGTGGTAGAAGGAGTGAGGGGTCCACGCCCTCCCAAGCAGGTGCCACAACAGGAGCACAGTGGCCCTGGAAAACATGCTGGCATATGCAATCTACCTCAGGGTTGCAAACTGATACATCTATAAGGGGATGCAATTATTCAGGGAAGACTTGCAGAATGTTCTACATTATTCATGCCAGGGTGATTCCACTCTCCACTTCTTTCAAAGCCACAGTCTGCTCCCTTCAAAGTCAGGATCCTGTTGAGAGTTTCTGTGAAAACTTAACTTTCTGTCTACTTTTCTAAGAATATTACAGCCACTATACCACAACGTTCTTATTTCCTATATGTTTTCCTTCCTCCTACTCTGTAATTAAAAGGCCCAGCATTTAAAAGCTTTGTATCATTTCCAGCATAAGCATGAGTGAAGGTCATAATTCTAGAGTGGACCTATGGATTATGCCAATCGTAAGTTTTTCCAAGAATTCTACAGTCTTGAATTCCAACATTTTCCCAAGTGAGCATCCACAAGCATCGTTGGCTCTTGATATTGCCTGGGCGAGGTGTCAGTCTCTATAAGACGAGAGGATTTAATGTTTAGAGAATGTATGGTGGCCCCAGACTGACCCGCACTAGATATTATTCTTCTGTATTCAATTAATTCAGACTGAAGATTGAGGAAGACCTGTGGTTCCTTCTCCATTCTCCCTCTACCACAAGCTTCATTCTCTAGCTCCTACAGGTTGTTCCTGAGCCTTTATTTACTTGTCTTTTTCTTGCAGAAAGTCCCAGATGAATGGCTCTATTTGCCAAAGTAGTGCTAGCCACCTTATCAGAAAAATCCAAAATCTCAACGGTTTAGCAAAATGAAAGTTCATGTCTCACTCATGTCACATTCCCGTGAGACCGTTCCTGGCTGAAAGGCTCCTATCCACAGGATGAATCAGGGACCCAGGCGCTTTTCACCTTATGGCTCAGCCATCTTAATTAGTGCAACTCCCAAAGTTATCCTAAAAATCACTTCTACCCTAAGCAGCTTAAGAAGCAATGAGCATGGAGAACCTCAGTGGGTGTTTTGGTCAGCTAGACCTGGAAGTGGCTCACATCAAGTCACTCATGTTTCACAGGCTGGCACCCAGTCACAGAGCCACCCAGCTGCAATGGAGGCTGGGCAATGCAGTTAGCTGCGTAAGCCCAAGCAGGTTTTGGTGATCCCTCGCCAGCCTCTGCTACAATGGCTTTTACTGCCATTTTGGACGTTCTCTCACTGAAGCGAGATGGAGATAGGAGAAAGAAATTGCTAAAGTGCTGCAGCAGGATCTCTCTCATGCCTGACTTTCTGACATCTTGGTAAGGGGACTCCTGCCTATGAGAGGGTCTCCTAAGAGAGGAAAGAAAAAAGTATGGCAGAAGGAACTACAAAGAAGTCCTAGCTCCTTTGTTACTATTGACATGTGTGCATAAGTTTCAAACAAGCAGACATGACAGGAAGTCAGACATTCACTGTGAGAAGCTCAGAAAAGTAACTGGTAGCCCAGCAAAATTTTAGCACCTCCTTAGTACACAGCTGGAGCTGGTGTTCTACACAGACCTGCCAAGTCACCTGTTCTGCACAGACCTGCCAAGTCACCTGCTCATTACATTACTCTTTCATTCCCTGGTCCCCAGTGCCAGAGGGAGGCTCATCTAAGGAGTCTGATTTTGCTGAGCTGGACAAAGCAATTTTCTGGTGTCATCTCATTTGTTAGCAACTGTGAGATGACAGCACCATGGTATAGTGGGGACCCAGGTGGTACCGGGAGAGCAGACAGCACCACATCTGAAGATCTGTAAGGAGGTTTCCTTCTGAGTAATGGCTCTGTGTGATTCAAGGAACCCAATGAATTAACAATCACTGAGGTCCTGGGAGTAATTTGATTTTTATGGTAAATGCTGGGAGAGATTTTTCCCTACTGTTGGTATTCTTAGTGTAACTTTATCTTGTTTGCTCTTATGGACACTAAGGCAGGAAACCTTTAATACCCAGCCAAGAGTTCTCAGATTTGATTTGGTCATCATTTAGCCAGAT
>PVKH010028105.1:0-12901 GCA_004027955.1 Chaetophractus vellerosus
ATGTGGTACCCCAGCGCACTCTTATCTACTGAGCTATCTAGCTGGGCCCATCTTGCTTAGTTTTTAAACTCAAGAACATAATGCATTCACAGATCATGAGGTAAAACCATGGTTTTAAAATTGGCTGTAAATGAAAACAAGTGCATTACAGTCAATGGAACCAGTATCTGGATTAATTTTCAAAACCGAAGAATGTCCTGCATTTACAGATCATTTGGCATGTTAACATTGCCTGAAAGTGAAAACAAGTGCATAGCAGGCAATGAAACCAGTATCTGGCTTAGTGTTCAAAACCTAAGAATATACTGCATTCACAGTGTGTTAGGGAAACCATGGTTTGATATTTATTGTAATTTAAAATATTTGCATGGTAGTCAATTAAAGAAGTATCTATCATAGTTTTCAAAAGTGAAGGACACACTAACTTCACAGAGCATTGGGAAACCCTGTGATTTAACATTGAGTATAAGTGAAAACAAATGCATAGCAGTAAATGAAATCAGTAATGGCTTAGTATTCCAAACAGAAAAGCATAATGAATTCACAGAGTGTTAGGTAAAACCAGTGTTTTGAAATTGATTGTAACTGAAAACAAATGCATATCATTCAAGGAAACCATTTTCTTACTTTTTAAACAAACCAAAGAATGTACTGCATTCACAGAATGTTTGATAAAACCACTCTTTTGAATTGATTGTACATGAAAACAAGTGCATAGTAGTCAATGTAGTCAGTATTGGGCTTAGTTTTCAAAATGAGTAACATACTATATTCACAGAGTGCAAGGTAAAACCAAGTATTTTACATTGTGCATATCATTCAATGAAAAAAGTATCAGGCTTGGTTTTCTAAATTCACAATGCATTCACATAATTCACATAATGCATTCACAGACCATTGGGGAAAACCAGCATTTTGACATTGATTGTAAGAGAAAAAAAGAAGTAGTTAATGTAAAAGGTATCTGCCATAGTTTACATAAATGAATTAAATACAGAAATTGCAGAATGTAAGGTTTAATCTAGGTTTTGAAATTAACTGTAAGTTAAAACATGTTTTCAAAATTGAGCAACAAAAAACATTCACAGAGCATTAGGTAAACAGGTGTTTTTGTCTTGATTGTAAATGAAAATATCTATATAGCAACCAAATAAACCACTATATTCATTTGTTAACAAAATTGAAGAATATACTGTATTCACAGAGCACTTGTTAAAACCAGGGTTTTGACATTGATCATAAGGGAACACAAGTCCATAGCAGTCAATGAAAACAGTATCTGGCTTTGTTTCTGAACCAAAAAATGTACTGCATTCATAGAATTTTAGGTAAAACCAGGGTTTTTTACTTTAACTGTAAGTGAAAACAAGTGCAAAGCAGTGAATGAAACCAGTATCTCACTTAGTTTTCAATAGCGAAGAAATACTGCATTCACAGAACATTAGGTAAAACTTGTGTTTTGTGGTTGTAAGTGAAAACAAGTGCATAGCAACCAAATGAACCAGTATCTAGCTTAGTTTTGAAAACAGAAGAACATATTGCATTCAAAGAGTGTTCAATAAAATCAGTCTTTTGAGATTGATCATCAGTGAAAACAAGTGCATACTAGTCAATGGAACTGATATCTTGCTTAGTTTTTAAACTGAAGGACATACTACATTCACAGAGTATTAGATAAAACAAGTGTTTTCACATTGTTGTTCAGAGAAGCCAATTGCATACCAGTCAATGAATCCAGTATGTGGCTTAATTTTGAAAACCAAAGAACACAAATCATTCACAGGGCATTAGGTAATACCAACATTTTGACATTTACTATGAATTAAAATAAGTGCATAGCAGTCAATGATACAAGGATATGGCTTAGTTTTCAAACCTGAAGAACATAAAGCATTCACAGAACATTAAGTGATACCAGTGTTTTAACATTGATTTTAAGTGAAAAATGGATATAGCAGTTAATGATACCAGTATCTGGCTTAGTTTTAATTATTGAAGAACATGAAGCATGCACAGAACATTAGGTAAAAGCAGGTTTTGACATTGATTGTAAGTGAAAAAAAAAATACATAGCAGTCAATTAAACCAGTATCTTGTTTGTTTACAAAACTGAAGTACATACTTCATTCACAGGGCATTTGATAAAACCAGTGTCTTGACATTGATCATAAGTGAAAGCAAGTGGGTAGCAATCAATGAATAGAGTATCTAGCTTAGTTTCCAAACCAAAATCCCCACATCATTCACAGAGTGTTAGGTAAATCTAGTGATTTTACATTAATTGCAAGTGAAAACCACTGCATAACAGTAATGATAACAGTATCTGGCTTAGTTTTCAAAACTGAACGACAAACTGAATTCACAAAATTTTAGGTAAAACCTACATTTTGAAATTGACTGAAAGTGAAAACATGTACATAGCAGTGAGTGAATCCTTTATCTGGATTAGCTTTCAAAGCTGAAGTCCATAGTGCATTCACATATCTTTAGGTAAAACCAGTGTTTTGACATTGTTTTTAAGTGAAAGCAAGTGCATAGGAGTAAATGAAACCAGTATCTTCCTTTGTTCACAAAGTGAAGAACATATGAACTCTCAGAGCATTTGATAAAAGTTGTGTTGTGACATTTATTATACATGAACTCAAATGCATAGCAGTTAATGAAAGCAGTATCTTGATTATTTTTCAATCTGAAGAACATACTATTTAATAGAGCATTAGGTAAAATCAGAGTTTTCACATTAAAAATAACTGAAAACACATGTACAGTTTTCAATGAACCCTATATCTGGCTTAGTTGTCAAAACAAAAACTTACAACATTCATAGAGCATTAGGTAAAACCATGATTTGAAATTGACATTAATTGGAAACAAAAGCATTACAGCCAATGGAACCAGAATCTGGAATAAATTTCAAAACTGTGGAACATACTGCATTCACAGATCATTAGGTAAAATGGAGATATTGACATTGACTGAAAGTGAAAAAAATTGCATGGCAGGCAATAAAACCAGCATGTGGCTTAGTTTTCAAAAGTAAAGAACATACTGCATTCACAGATCATTAAGTAAAACCTGGGTTTTGACATTGACTGTAATTGAATACATGTGCATAGCAAGCAAATGAACCAGCATCTTGTTTAGTTTTGTAAACAGAAGAACATACTACATTCACAGAGCTTTAAATAAAACCAGGCTTTTGTTATTGATCAATAGTGAAAACAAGTGCATACCAGTCAATGGAACTGGTATGTAGCTTAGATTTTATACTGAAGGACATACTACATTCACAGAGTATTAGATAAAACCAGTGTTTTGACATTGTTTTCAAGAGAAGTAAAGTGCATACCAGGCAATGAAACCAGTATATGGATTCGATTTCAAAATCAAAGAACATACAGCATTCTCAGAGTGTTATGTAAAACCAGGGTTTTGACATTGAGTGTAAGTGAAAACAAGTGCACATCAGTCAATTAATCCAGTATGCATCATAATTTTCACAACTGAAGAACATAATGCATTCACAGAGCATTAGTTAAACCAGGATTTTGAAATTGACTCTAAGTGAAAACAAGTGCATTGCAGACAATGACACCTGGATATGGCTTAGTTTTCAAACCTGAAGAACATAAAGCATTCACAAGCATTAGACAAAACCTGTGTTTTGACACTGATTTTAAGTGATAAAAGGACATAGAAGTTAATGATACCAGTAACTGGCTTAGTTTTCAATATTGAATAACATGAAGCATGCACAGAGTATTAGGTAAAATCAGGTTTTGACATTGAGTGTAAGTGAAAAAATGCATAGCAGTCAATGAAACCAATATCTTGGTTTGTCAACAAAACTGAAGTACATATTGCATTCACAGAGCATTTCATAAAACAAGTGTTTGTCATTGATTATAAGTGTAAACAACTGGATAGCAGTCAATGAAAACAGTATCTAGCTTAGTTTCCAAACCAATAAATGTACTGTATTCACAGAGTGCTAGGTAAATCCAAGGATTCACATTGAGTGTAAATGAAAACAAGTGAATAGCAGTAGTGATACCAGTATCTTGCTTAAATATCAAAACTGAAGATTATAATTCATTCCCAGATCTTTAGGTAAAACCAGTGTTTTGACATTGTTTTTACCTGAAAGCAGGTCCACATCATTCAATGAAACCAGTATCTTTGTTAACAAATTAAAGAACATATGCGCTCTCAGAGCATTTGATAAAACCAGTGTTGTGATATTGATTACAAGGGAAAGGAAGTGCATAGCAGTTAATGAAAGCAGTATCTTGATTAGTTTTCAAACTGAAGAACATTCTATTTAATAGAGAATTAGGCAAAACCAGTGTTTTAACATTTAAATTAACTTAAAACTAGTACACAACTGTCAATTAAACCTATATCTGGTTTAGTTGTCAAAACAGGAAAACATACTGCATTCTGAGTGTGTTAGGTAAAACCATGGTTTTGAAATTTACTGTAAATGAAAACAAGTGCATTAAAGTCAATGGAACCAGTATCTGGATTAAATTTCCAAACAAAGGAACATACTGCATTTACAGATCATTAGGTAAAATGGAGATTTTGACATGGATTGAAAGTGAAAATAAGTGCAAGGTAGTCAATGAAACCAGTATCTTGCCACTTTTCACTACTAAAGAATATAAGGCATTCAGGGAGTGTTAGGTAAAACCTGGGTTTTGACATTGAATGTTAAGTGAAAACAAAAGCATAAAGTTAATTAAAACAGTATCTTGCTTAGTTTTCAAACTGATGAACATACTGCATTCATAAAGTGTTAGGGAAAACCATATATTTTACATTGAGTGTTAGAGAAAACAATTGAATAGCAGCCAATAAAACCAGTACCAGGCTTAGTTTTCAAATCTGAAGAACATAATGCATTAACTGAGTATTAAAGTAAATCAGTGTATTGACATTGATTTTAAGTTAACACAAGTGCATAACATTCAAAGAATCCAGTATCTTGCCGGATTTTCAAAACTAAAGAACTTATGGCATTCACAGAGCATTAGGTAAAGCCAGTGATAAAACAATTTTATACCAAACAGTATAACTACTATTTTGCTTAGTTTATAAACTGAAGAACCTACTACATTCAGAGACTGTTTTGGTCACCCACAGAAGTGCCTTTTGAAATACACCAAAGATTGGTCAGTCTTTATAAAGGGCATTTATTTGGGGTAGACACTTACAGTTACCAGGCAATAAAGCATAAATTTCTTCTCATACCAAAGTCCATGTGTTGGAGCAAGATGGCTGCCGACATTGGCAAGGGCTCAGGCCTTTTTGTTCCTCTCCTGCCAGGGCTGCGTTTCTCTCTGGGCTTAGCTTCTGTTTCCTCCACAAGTTCAGCTGTAGAACATGTGGTTCTCTATGCATTGCATCTCTCCACAAGGCCAGCTGTATACTATCGGCGATTGGCTCACTCCAACATCAGAACTGCTCCCTCCTCAAATCTGCTTCACTCCAATTCTCTGCTTCTCTGCTTCTGCTGCCTTTGTCTAGCCTTTTATACTTGAGACCATGCCCACTGAGGGGTGGGGCTCAATGTCCCACTGACTGGCATTTAACACCCTAATCATAACTTAATCATGCCCAGATGAACAGATTACAAGAATAATCCAATTTATATTTTTGGAATTCATAATTAAATAAAACTCTGAAACCATTACAGAGACCATAAGGTAAATCAAGAATTTTGAACATAATGTAATTCAGAGAATGGTAGGTAATAACAAGATTTTGACATTGATTGTAAGTGAAAACAAGTGCATAACATTAATGAAAACAGTATCTGGCTTAGTTTCCAAACTGAACAATGTACTGAATTCACAGATTCTTAGGTAAAATCTGGGTTTTTACATTGACTAGAAGTGAAAACAAATGCACAACAGTCAATGAAACAAAAATGAAGCTGAATTGTCAAAACCAAAGAACATAATACATTCACAGAATGTTAGGTAAAACCAGTAATATGACATTGACTGTAAGTGAAGACAAGTGCATAGCTATCAATGACACCGGGATATGGCTTTGTTTTCAAACATGAATAAAATATTGCATTCACAGAGAATTAGGAAAACCAGTGTTTTGACATTGATTTTAGGTGAAAAAAACCCATAGCAGTTAATGATACCAGGATCTAGCTAAGTTTTCAAAGCTGAAGAATATGAAGCATACACAGGTGTAAGGTAAAACCAGGTATGACATTGACTATAAGTGAAAAGAAGTGCATAGCTCTCAACGAAAGCAGTTTCTTGGTTTGTTAACAAAACTGAAGAACATACTGCATTCACAGAGCATTTGATAAAACCAGTGTTTTGACATTGATCACAAGTGAAAACAAGTGGATAGAGTCAATGAAAAGAGTATCTGGCTTACGGTCCAAACCAAAATAATATACTGCATTCACAGAGTTAGGTAAATCCAGTGTTTTTACATTGATTGTGAGTGAAAACAAGTGCAGAGCAGTAATGATACCAATATCTGGCTGAGTTTTCTAAACTGAAGAACACACAGAATTCACAGAGCATAAGGAATAACCTGGGTTTTGAAATTGTAAGTGAAAACATGAGCATAACAGTCAGTGAATCCAGTATCTGGATTCATTTTCCAAACTGAAGTTCATAATGCATTCACATATCTTTAGGTAAGAGCAATATTTTGACATTGTTTTTAAGTGAAAGCAAGTGAATAGCAGGCAATGAAACCAGTATCCTGCTTAGTTTTCAGTCAGAAGAACATAAAAATTAATGTGGCATTAGATAAAACCAGGGTTTTGACATTGAAGGTATGTGGAAACAAGTGCATAGTAGTCAATGAAGCCAGTATATGGCTTAGTTTTCAAAAGCAAAGAACATACTGCTTTCAAAGATTTTTAGGTAACACCAGTGGTTTTATACTGACTGTCAGTGAAAACAAGTGCATAGCAGTCAATGAAAGCAGTATCTGGCTCAGCTTTCAAAACAGAAGAACATATTGCTTTCACAGAATGTTATGTAAAACCTGGGTTTTGAAATTGACTGTAACTGAAAACAAGTTCATAACAGTCTATGGTCCCAACATCTGGTTTAGTTTTCAAAACTGAAGAATGTAATGCATTCAAAGAGTGCTAGGTAAATTCTGAGTTTTGCATTTGACTGTAGGTGAAAACAATTGCATAGCAGCCAATGAACAAGTGTGTGGCTTAGTATTCAAAGACAAAGAGTATACTTTATTCACAGAGTATTAGGTAATACCATTGTTTTGAGATTCACTGTAAGTTAAAAGTTGTGCATAACAGTAAATGAAACCAGTATGTTTTAGTTTTCAACATACTGCATCCACAGAGTGTTACACAAAACCAGTAGTTTGACATTGATTGTAAGTGAAAATAAGTGGATAACTGTTCATGAAACCAATATCTGACTTAGTTTTCAAAAGTGGAGAATATGCTGCATTCCCAGATCATTAGGTAAAACCTGGGTTTTGGCATTGACTGTAAGTGAAAACAAGTGCATAGCAGGCAATGAAAACATGATATGGATTAGTTTTCAAAACTAAAGAACCTAATGCATTCACAGAACCTTGTGTAAAACCAGTGTTTTGAAATTGATTGTAAGTGTAAAAAGACAAAAGCAGTTAATGAAACCAGTATCTGGCTGAGTTTACATAACTGAAGAAAATATGGAATTCACAGAGTGTTTGGTATAACCTGCATTTTGAAATTGACTGTAATTGAACACATGTGCTTAGCATTCAAAGAATCCAGTATCTTGTTTAGTTTTCAAAACTGAGGAACACAAATCATTCATAGAGCACTAGGTATAGCCAGTGTTTTTCATTGATTATAAGTGAATACAAAGTGCATAATGGTCAAAGAAACCAGTATCTTGGTTTATTAAAAAACTGAAGAGAATACTGCTGTCACAGAGCATTTGATAAATCAGTGTTTTGACATTGATTGTTTGTGAAAACAAGTGCATACCAGTCAATGGAACCAGCATATGATTTAGTTTTCAAAATCAAAGAAGTTACTGCATTCAAAGAACTTTAGGTAAAATGAGGGATTTGGCTTTGACTGTAAGGGAAAATGATTGCACAGCAGTTAATGAAACCAGTATGCAGCTTAATTTTAAAAACCAAAGAACATAATGTCATTTAGAGTATGTTAGGTAATAACAAGGTTATGACATTGATTGTAAATGAAAACAAATGCATAGCAGTTAATAAAAACAATATCTGCTTTGTTTCCAAACTGAAAAACATACTTCATTCAAAATGTTAGGTAAAACCAGGGGCTTACATTGACTGTAATAAACACAAATGCACAGGAGCTAATGAAACCAGTATGAAGCTAAATTTTCAAAACCAAAAAACATAATGAATTCACAGAGTGTTAGATAAAACCAGGATTTTGAAATTTACTGTAAGTGAAAGCAAGTGTATAACAGTCAATGACACAGGGATGTAGCTTAGTTGTTTAAAACCTGAAGAACATAATGCATTCACAGAGCATTAGGTAAAGCCAGGGTTTTGACATTGATTTTAAGTGAAAAAAGCACATAGCAGTTAATGATACCAATATATGGCTGAGTTTTCAAAATGGAAGAACATGAAGCTTGCACCAAGCATTAGATAAAATCAGGTTTTCACATTGATGGTAGGTTGAAACAAATGCATAGCAGTTAAAGAAGCAGTATTTGGTTTAGTTTTCAAAAAAGAGAACATACTTCATTCACAGAGTCTATGGAAATACCAATGTTTTGGCACTGATGGTAAGTCAAGGCAAGTACATAGCACTCAATGAGACCAGTAGCAGATTAGTTTCAAAACCAAAGAACCAACTGCCTTTACAGAGCTTTAGGAGAAACCTGGTTTTTGCATTCCTTGCAAGTGAAAACAAGTGCATAGAAGTCAATGAAGCCAGTATCTGGTTTAGTTTTCAAAAATGAAGGATATACTGCATTCACAGAATTTTAGTAAAACCTCGAATTTGACATTGACTGTAAGTGAAAACAATTGCATAGTCATCAATGAAACCAGTAACTGGCTAAGCTTTCAAAGATGAAGAAAAACTGCATTTACAGAGCTCTAGATAAGACCAGTGTTTTGAAATTGAGTGTAAGAGAAAACAAGTGCATAACAGTCAATGAAATCAGTATCTCTTTAGTTTACAAAACTAAAAAACATCATGTATTCAGAGAGTGTTGGGTAAAACCAGGATAGTGACATTGACTGTAAGTGAAAACAAGTGCATAGCATTCAATGAGCCAGTATCTGGCATAGATGTCAAAGATGAAGAACATACAACATTCACAGAAAATAAGGTAAAACCTGGGTTTTGAATTTGACTGTCAGTCAATGAAATCAATATGTCACTTCATTTTTAAATTTGAAGAATATAATGCATTCACAGAGTTTTAGGTATAACCTGAGTTTTCCCTTTGTATGTAAGTGAAAACAAGTGCACAGCAGTAAATGGAACAAGTACTTGTCTTAGTTTTCAAAGATTAAAAACATACTTTATTCACAGAGTGTTAAGTAAACCAATGCTTTATGAATCACAGTAAATGAATCACAGTAAGTGAAACCAGAATGTGGCTTAGCTTAAAGTACCAAAGAACATACTGCAATCACAGAATGTTAAGTAAAACTACTGATTTAACATTAATTGTAAGTGAAAATAAGTGCATAACAGTCAATGAAAACTGTGTCGGGCTTAGTTTAAAAATGAAGAACATACTGCATTGAAAGAGTGTTAGGTAAAACCAGGGATGTATTATTGAGTGTAAGTGAAAACAAGTGCACAGCAGTCAATGAAACCAGTATACAGGTTAATTTTCAAAACTGTAGAACTTAATGTCATTGCCAGTGTTAGCTTTTTACATTAACTATAAGTGCATATAAGATAATGAAAACAGTATGTGAATTAGTTTTCAAAACTGAAGAATATACTGCTTTGAAAGAGTGCTATATAAAACCTGGCTTTGAAGTAGACTGTAACTGAAAACAAGTGCATAGCAGTAAATAAAACCTGTATCTTGCTTAGTTTTTAAACTGAAGAACATACTACATTCACAGATTGTTAGGTAAAACCAATGTTTTGAAATTGACTGCAAGTGAAACAAAGTTCATTGCATTCAAGGAAATAATTATCTTGCTTTGGGAAGACAACTGAAGAACATACTGCATTTCAAAGAGTTTGATAAATCAGTGTTTTAATGTTGATCATAATGAAAACAAGTTCATAGCAGTTCATGTAATTTTCAAACAAAAGAACATACTACATACACAGAGTGTTAGATAAAACCAGTGTTTTGACATTATTTTAGGTGAAAACAAGTGGATAGCAGTCAATACAAAGAGGATCTGGCTTAGTTATAAACCAAAAATTGCACTGCATCCACAGAATGTTAGGTTAAGCCAGGTATTTACATAGACAATAAGTGAAACCAAGTGGACAGCAGTTAATGGAACCAGTATGTGGCTAAATGTTCTAAACAGAAGAACTTAATGCATTTACAGAACATTAGGAAAAATTAGGATTTTGACATTGGCTGTAGTGAACACAAGCACATAGTAGTCAATGAAACCAGTATACGGCTTAGTTTTCAAACCTGAAGAAAATAATACATTCACAGAGCATTAGGTAAAACCAGTGTTTTGACATTGATTTTTAAGTGAAAAAAAGTATATAGCAGTCAATGATACCACTATTTGGCTTGGTTTACAAAACTGAAGAACATACAGAATTCACAGTGCATGAGGTAAAACATGGGTATTGAAATTGACTGTAAGTGAGAACAAGTGAATAGCAGTCAATGTATCCAAAATCTGGCTTCGTTTTCAAAACTGAAGAACATAAAGTATTCACAGAGTAGCAAGTGAAACCAGGGTTTTGAAATTGTGTGTAAGTGAAAACAAGTGCATAGCAGTGTGTGAAAAGTCTCTTGGTTTTTTAATAAAACTGAAGAACATATTCCATTCACAGAGCATTTGATAAAATCAGTGTTCTGACATTTGATCATAAATGAAAACAAGTGGATAGCAGTCAAATAAAACAGTATCTCACTTAATTTCCAAACTAAAAAATGTACTGCACTTACAGACTGTTTGGTAAATCCAGTGTTTTTACATTGATTGTAAGTGAAACAAGGGCAGAGAAGTATTGATACCAGTATCTGACTTACTTTTCAAAACTGAAGAACATACCAAATTCAGTGAGTGTTAGGTAAAATCTGGGTTTTGAAATTGACTGTAAGTGATAACATGTGCATAGCAGTCACTGAATCCAGCATCTGGCTTAGTTTTCAAAACTGAAGAACATAATGCATTCAGAGATCCTTTGGAAAAAAAGTGTTTCAACATTGATTGTAAGAAAAAACAAGTGCATAGCAGTGAATGAAATCAGAATCTTGTTTTATTCATAAATGAACAACATACTGCTGTCAACAAGAATCTTCCTTAATTTTCAATGAGAACATACTGTATTAGATGTGTTTAGGTAAAACCAGCATTTTGTCATTGACTTGTAAGTAAATGAAACCAGTATCTGATATTTTTTCAAAACTGAAGGATATACTGCATTTATATTGTGTTAAATAAAACCTGGATTTTTACTTTTACTGTAAGTGGAAACAATTGCTTAGCAGTCAATGAAACTAGAATCTAGCTCGTTTTTCAAAGACAAAGTACATTCTGCATTCACAGAGTCCTAGTTAATATCAGTGTCTTAACAATGACTGTCAGTGAAAAGAAGTGCACGACAGTCAATGAAACAAATATCTGGCTTAGTTTTCAGAACTGAAGAACACCCCACATTTATGGAGTTTTAGGTTAAACCAGAGTTTTGGTATTGACACTAAGTGAAAAGAAGTGCATAGATGCAATGAAAGCAGTATCTGGCTCAGTTTTCAAAACAGAAGAACATACTACATTCAGAGAATGCTATGTGAAACCTGCATTTTGAAATGACTGTAAGTGAAAATAAGTGTATTGCAATCTGTGATACCAATATCTGGCTTAGTTATCAAAACTGAAGAATATATTGCATTCACAGAGTTTTAGATAACATCTGAGGTTTGCCTTTGACTGTAAGTGAAAACATGTGCATAGCAGCCACTGAAACAAGTATGTGGTTTAGTATTCAAAGATGAGTGTTTTGCTCAGCCACAGGAGTGCCTTTTTGAAATATACCAAAGATTGGTCAGTCCTTATAAAGGGTATTTATTTGGGGTAGAAGCTTACAGTTACCAGGCCACAAAGCATAAATTTCTTCCCATACCAAAGTCCATGCCCTGGAGCAAGATGGCTGCCGATGTCTCCAGGGTTCAGGCTTCTGGATTCCTTTGTTCCCGGGGCTGCATTTCTCTCTGGGCTTAGCTTCTGTTTCCTTCACGTGTTCAGCTGAAGACTATGAGACTCTCTGCATTGCGTCTCTCCACAAGGCCAGCTGTAGCCTATCCGGCAATCGGCTCACTCCATCAGAACTGCTTCTCAAATCTGCTTCTCCAAATCTCTTCTTCCTCTTATCTAGCCTTCCATACTTTAGACCACGCCCACTGAGGGGCAGGGCTCAACATCTCACTGACATGGCAGTTAATGCCCTACTCACAACTCAATCATGCCCAGATGAACAGACCAGCTTACAAACATAATCTAATCTATATTTTTGGAATTCATAATTAAATCAAACTTAAACCATTACATTCCACCCCTTGAATTCCAAAAATACATTACAATATTCAAAAAACCTTAAGTTAGTAACAATTTCAGGTACAAAATCATATCAAAATCAGTTCAAAGAAACAGTTTGTCTTTAGGCAAAATTCCTTCTAGCTGGAGAACTCTGAAACTTACAAAACAATTTAACTGCTTCCAAAACACAAAAGGAAAG
>PVKH010028106.1:0-12900 GCA_004027955.1 Chaetophractus vellerosus
AGAAGGGGAGCCTAACAGTTTAAAGGAAAAGCAGCATAATGGTAAAGTACTTGGGCTTTAAGTCAGACCTAGATTTAAATTTTAACTCCACTGCCTACTCTGAGCTTGAGCAAATCATTTAAACTTTTTGGTCTTAGTTTCCTCTTCTGTAAAATGGAATTAAAACATACCTCCTTGGATCATTCTGAGGATTAAAGAAGAGAACATATGTAAAACAGTGCAGTCCTAGGTACATACTAAGCACTCAATAAATGACAGCTAATGATAATAATCAGGCTGAAGACAGTGGCACAGTGAAAAACCTGGTAGTGAACTTCAAGATTAACAGCATAATCTACCACATACTTACAAATGTATATCAAGAGAGTACCCCTGGGCAGTGGGTCCTTTGGAGCCTCCTAACCCCTACCTTCTTAGTAAGTCCTAAGTCTGAAGTCATGCTTATTTCAGCCCTAAGGCAGAAATAAAACTACTGCAATCACTGCTTAGAATAGCTGCTTACAGTATCTTTAGTGAGTTCTGAGAGGTCTCGGGGATGGTGGAATTGGCATCAGATGTACAATATATTGAAAACTGTGCTTCTCTACTTCCTATTTCTTCCTCTCATCCTAAACCCCAGAAGGGTTTAGGTAGGTGGCTTGTGCTTGTACTGTATCTACCCCCTCAGCCCCTCTAATTCAAGCTTCAAAACATCTCCTCCTGACATAACAATTCTCAGTACAAAAGCACTGTGTGAGGTACAAAGGGAGAAAGGAAAGCTCAGATTACCCAAAATGCTACAGAACTGTGTATTCTCTTCTACCCCAGCACAAGTCATCCCGTGATCCATTCATTCCAGGGCTCAGGCTTGCAGCTCTGGCAGAGGGCTTCACTCCAGTGGGAGTCCCTCGCCCCTAGGGTCTGCCAATGAAGAAGCACTCCAGGTGCATTCCTGAGGAGCACAGTGGCATCTAGTGGTCTAGTGTGCCAAATCAATTGTTGGCCTTTGTTTAGTTCCCGAAACCTAATGTCAGTTCAAGATTATGGATCTGTTCTCACTAAGAAGCAGGAGAATGAGGGGGCTGGAGAATGAGGAGGGGCAGGGTAAAGAGAACAGGAGAGAGAAATACAAAGACACTGAAGATAATTTTTTAAAATTTTATTTTGGTAACATATAAAATTTGCCATTTTAACCATTTTTAAGTGTACAATTCAGAGGAATTAATTACATTCACAATGCTGTGCAACCATCACCACCATCCTTTACCAATGTATTTTCATAACTCCCAACAAAAACTTTGTATCCTTTAAACAATAACTCCCATAACATCATTTTAACTGTCTGCAAGCTGGATTCGATTTGGAATTTCACTAAGTTTTATTTCAGCTTCTTTCCATCAGACCCTTATCACAGTCTGTTGATGTCCCACAGTAATCTCAATACAACAGTCCCAAAGTATTAAAGTACTTTAGAAGAGACTTTAAAGAGTCATGTAGCTCAGCCCCCAAATGAGACTGGAACAACAGTATCAAAATAATAAAGCACTGGTACTTAATTATTGATTCATTTATTCCACAAATATGTATTAAGTACCCTCGTGTGTCAGAAGGTTTCCAGGTATTGAGAATAAAATGGTGAGCAAGACATAAAAGAAAGCCATAATCACAATCCATTGGGTACTCTTTGGAAAAAAAGCTTCTAGGATTTTAGAAAACACTGCTTTATTTCCCTTTTAGACTATCACATGAATGATAGTTTATTAAACACTCAGAAGTCTTGCAGTAAATAAAACTAACTTATTTAGCCCAGTGTTTTCCAAACCTATTTGATCATCTAAGGAATTAGTGTTTTGTGGAGTACTCTAGGAAATGTCTTCACAAACTTGTTTTGTGCTCTTTACTATGTTATAATTATTTTAAAAATACTTTGAAACACAAAAACTAAAAATAGACTGTTACAAGTATATATGTATCTATCACAGAGTAAACGAACATTTTGTTATATTTACCTCCGATCTTGTTAATATTTTATTCATACACATTATAGATTCAATTTAAGTTTTTCATATAATCAGAGGGATATAATACCAAGCAGTAGTACATGCTAGGAAGAAAATAAAGCAAGAGGGAGTAAGCAGAGAAGAGGAGTGACCAGGTGAAGAGCTTTCTAGGTGGTAGGAACAGCAGGTACAGGGGCCCTGAAACCCTGAGAAGGGAATACATTTCCTGTGTAAGGAGGCCATTATGCTACAGTGTAATGAGCAAGGAGTGCGGCCGAAAATGAGGTTGGAGAAGTAGCCAGACCACAGTAAGAACTCTGCCACACTCCAAATGCACTCATCTTGACACTAAGGTACCTTTGTGTGGATTAAAGCTGTTGCAGGAATCAAAGACCTCCCTTCCAAGTTCTTGTTACCCACCATAAAAGTACCGTCTTGGAAGAAGGAATGACAAGGTGATCAAAATGACTAGTTCCAGAAAGAGGCAGAAGAACTGGTTCCTAGAGGATGATGTCAAGGCCCATATTCCCCAGTGAGGTTGGGAAGGGGAATTCCAAAGAGACAAGGTCCTCCCTGGGTCAGAGGGGTGAGCACCTCATAAAGTCTTTGTACAGTGCTTTCTACCTGAGGTTGGGTAGGGTAAATTTCCTACAGCTAGAGAAACGAATCCCTTGCTCTGGCCTGGCTAGAGATGGGTATACCAGTGAGCTCATATTTCTAGACATCTATATTTTGAGACACTTAGTGATGTCATTTTCCTCCTTCAATACTGAGTGTTTCAGTGAACCCATCAGTTTATTCACTTTGATTTTTTGGGGTGCTCCTAAGTTGGATTGAATTATCCTTTCACTGAAGAACCCTTAATGTTCTCAGCAGTCGGGAAGAGAAGTAAGTGGTGTCTGCTACCTGCAGGGGGTTAATGAGCAAAACAGCCCTTTCGGGATCTATGCTCCATTTCTCCTCAGTGTTAGCTCTGCATGTTTTGTTAGAGGAGATGAAAGGAAGCATACATGGATCATATGGGATTATCCCTAACGGGACTATCTCATGTGCATTTTTACCACTACCTCTTCATTTAGAGGGGAATGGGAAGTGGGGGTAAAATCTGGTTGTGACACATGCCAAGTCATTGAGCGCCAAGACCGATTTACCTAATCTGGCTGGCTCAGCAGCTGTTCCCTTCCTTCCTCCCTTGAATCTATACCTTTATACCTCTCCTTTCTAAAGCAGGATGCTCAATTCAATAAGTTGACTTCATCTGGTAGAGAAAAATTACATTCTTGAGATGAGTTGCTCAGAATATAGTCTTCTTTTCCTTGAGTTTCAGCATTAGTTTTAAATATGGTCCTTCTCTTCCCTTGCTATATTCTCTGGAAATATCCCAGCCATAAAGCATTATCATATACTCAGCCAATAAGACACCATATTTACTTACATGACATCTAGGAATAAGAAAAATAGCTCCAAGAATTGTAATTGTCCTTAAATGCCTATTTGTTTAAAAATAGAGATTCTTAGACAAGACCTCTTGGTGATTTGCCTTTAGAAAACAGTGAGTCACAGACTTTCGGAATATGGAGACTGGCTGTTTGATTTTTATTCCTTCCTATCTGCCCTCCCTGAAAATATGTTGGGTGATGTATATTTTGAATTTATAATTAAAGCTATTTATAAGTAATTTTGAGGAACCTTTCTAAGATGGGCAATGTCCTCAGCCTGGTTCTCAAAGCCCCCTAGGGGACCTGTAAATGAGGAGGTTTTTTCTCAGGCTCTGAGAAGTCATCCCCAGGTAATGGACTCCCAGTACCCAAGAGCCTCCTGTGACTAGGAGTTCTTATGCAGCTGACCTCCCCTTCCCTTTCTCTCTCTCATCAGCTTTTTCTGCCTCTGTCTAATTTTTCTCTCTGTATCTCTCTCATTCAGCTTTGTGTTTAGCTTTCTTACCACAAACAAATTATCTCCAATACAGTTGAGATTCCAGGAAGACTGCCAGCGTGTGGCTTTCAATTCCATAAAAAGAAAAGATATTAACTAAAAACATATACATGTGCACACCAAATCTCCCTCAGCCGGTCATGTGCCTGTTCTCTTCCTAAGCTTTTCCCTTTCTTCCCACAAACAGCCCTGGCAGATACAAAACTTCAGTATCAATCCTTCTTCCTCGTCTTCCCCTCATTCCTCCCCTCCTTTCTTGACACATGGAGAATGCCATTTCCAGTACTTAGCAAATCACATCAATGCATGGCCTGTGCCCAAAGGCCCCATTGCTTCCTCTGTGTGCCCTGTTCTTCTTGCAAGGCTGGGTGATTAATAAGAGGCACATAGGTTACAGTGTTGGGCAGTTACTCCTAGTGACGACACACAGGGCAGCCAAGCAAGGCCCAAATATGGCCCTTTTTACCCACCCTTGAAAGAACTAAACATCTTACACAAGAGCACATTTATAAGCCGGGTTCTGTGACTGTGCGCCTACCAAATGATGACAGCCTGGTGACACTGACTGCTCTGTCTCACTTTCTTCCAGCTCCTCTACAAGTGACCTCTCCAACTATGACCAGGCTTACCTGAGGCAGAGCCCTGACCAGTGCAGCTCCCAGGGGAGCATGGAGAGCCTGGAGCCCAGTGGGGGGTACCCACCCTGCCATCTTCTTTCCCCTGCCAAGTCTACCAGCAGCATTGACCAGCTCAGCCACCTCCATAACAAGAGAGACTCGGCTTACAGCTCCTTCTCCACCAGTTCTAGCATCCTAGAGTATCCACCCCCTGGCGTCTCTGGTCGGGAGCATTCAAGCTCCATGGACACCATTTCTGCTCGAGGAGGTCTCCTAGAAGGGATGAGGCAGGCAGACATTCGCTATGTCAAGACAGTCTATGATGCCCGGAGGGGAGTCTCAGCAGAGTATGAGGTGAACTCTTCAGCCCTGCTTCTCCAAGGTAAGGATGCCCGAGCATCAGCAGATGGTCAGGGCTATGATAAATGGCACAGTGTTCCTCGGGGCAAGGGACTGACACCCCCATCCTGGAGCCAGCAGTGCCCCAGTTCCTTGGAGACTGCCACTGACAACCTGCCTCCTAAAGTGGGCGCACCCCTCCCCCCTGCCCGGAGTGACAGTTATGCAGCCATCCGGCACCATGAGCGGCCCAACTCCTGTTCTAGCCTTGATCAGAAACGGTTCTGTTGGCCTCACACAAACTCTTCAGGCTCCCTGAAATCTCCATTCATAGAGGAACAGCTGCATACTGTACTAGAGAAGAGTCCAGAGAATAGCCCCCCAGTGAAGCCCAAGCATAATTATACCCAGAAGGCTCAACCTGGTCAACCTCTTCTCCCAACTGGTATCTATCCAGTACCTACCCTGGAGCCACACTTTGCCCAGGTGCCCCAGCCTTCCGTGAACCGTAATGGTATGCTCTACCCTGCACTGGCCAAGGAGAGTGGATATCCAGCCCCTCAGGAAGCTTGTGACAAGACAGCTACCTTTGATGAGAATGGGAACCAAAACGGGTCTTGCAGGCCTGGGTTTGCTGCCTCCCAGCCCCAAGAACATGACTTACTGTCCCCAGTGGAGAGGAAACCAGAAACTACAACGAAGTTTGTCCCCTTCAAAGTCCATTTCCCAGCAGTGCCTGAAAATGAGGAAGATACCTCCCTGAAGAGACATCTCACATCTCCCCAAGGCAACAGCCCACATCCCAATGAGAGAAAGAGCTCCCACAGCAGCAAACCATATTCTAGTCACTACAGCCTCAAACCCCCTCAGAGTCAGGCCTGGCAAGTGGGTGAAGACAGATCATCCAGGCCCCTGGAGCCCCAGGAAGTTGGTTTTCAGGAAGACTACAATGCCAACCTCTGGCAGAGGCTAGAGAGAGTAGATCTAGGCCAAAGCCTGCCAAGCAACTTTGGCAAGACCAAGTCAGCTTTCTCATCTCTCCAGAACATTCCAGAAAGTCTGAGGAGGAACAGCAGCCTGGAGCTAGGAGATGGAGCCCAGGAGAGCTATGCAGCTCGGAGGCCTACCTCTTCAGTTAACACCAAGGCTGAGGACCCTGAAATGAAAGCTGTTCCTGAGCACAGGCGCCCTCTGGACAGGCCGGTTTCCTACCCAAGGCCCCTGGGAAGAATCAGTGGCTCTGCCTCTTTCTGTAGCTCAGACCCAAGCTATAAAGAGCCCTCCTCCCCACCGCACCAGCAGGCATCCAGTCTGGGCCGGAGGCGGCTCAGTTCAAGCAGTGCCTCAGCTCTGCAGTGCTTTCAGTACGGGAAGCCCCACAGCTCCGTGCTGGAGAAGGTTTCCAGGATTGAGCAGCGAGAGCAAGGGAGCCAGAGACCCCCGAGTGTGAGCAGCTACACTTATGCCTATAACCATAGGCCCAACAGGACGCTTTCCACTTCCAATGCTGGGAATGACTGTGAGGAGGCAAGAGCCAATAGACGTTTTTCCGAATCTGCTGAACTCCTAGGCAACGGGCAGCAGCACTTCAAAAACGGGAAGGCAAAGCTGGAAGACGGCTGCGGTCTTTGGCAACCGTGCGATCAGCAGCTGAGGAAGTGTGCGGACAGTTGCCGGGGCCCCCCACTCCGAGGCACTGAGCCCCAAAGGCAGGATGCTCGCCTGCTCCGCAGCCAGAGCACCTTTCAGCTCGCTAGCCAGGCGGAGAAGGAGGCCGACAACAGGCCCGGCACACCCGAGTCGCCCTTGCTGGACGCCCCCTTCAGCCGTGCCTACCGGAACAGCATCAAGGATGCGCAGTCCCGAGTCCTGGGAGCCACCTCCTTCCAACGCCGGGACCTTGAACTGGGTGCGCCCGTGGCCTCAACGCCCTGGCGGCCCCGGCCCGCCTCGGCCCACGTGGGGCTGCGGAGCCCCGAGGCGTCGGCCTCCGCCTCCCCGCACGCGCCTCGCGAGCGGCACAGCGTGACCCCGGCCGAGGGCGACCCAGCCCGGCTCGCGACCCCCGGCCCCCGGAGAGGGGCACGCCGGCGCCTGACCCCCGAGCAGAAGAAGCGCTCCTACTCCGAGCCCGAGAAGATGAACGAGGTGGGGGTCTTGGAGGAGGCCGAGTCGGCGCCTTTGGGCCCGCAGAGGAAAGGCGTGCGTTTCCCCGAGAGCACCGTGGCCGACCGGCGCCGGATCTTCGAGCGCGACGGAAAGGCCTGCTCGACGCTCAGCCTGTCGGGGCCGCAGCTGAAGCAGTTCCAGCAGAGCGCCCTGGCCGACTACATCCAGCGCAAGACCGGCAAGCGACCCTCCTCCAACTCCTTCTCCGGCTGTGGCCTCCAGGAGCCCGGGCCGCTGCGGGAGCGCTCCCAGAGCGCCTATCTCCAGCCCGGCCTCTCGGCGCGCGAAGCCTCCGGCCTCGCCTCCGCCTCCAGCCTGAACTCGCTGCGGGAGCCGAGCGTGCAGCTCCGCAGGGAGGGCGCCCTCCTGCCGGCCGCGGGGGGCGAGGGGGAGACCCCGTGGGGCCCCCGAGATCGCAGCAGCTCCTTCGCTGGCGGCCGCCTCCTCGGGGAACGTCGGCGCTGGGAGCAGCAGACCGCAAGGGAACCCGCCGGGGCCGCTCTGCCGGGTGGAGCTAACTACGGGCCTCGGGGCGCCCAGAGGCTGGACAGGACTCCTGGGGAGCCGTCCTCCTGGGAGGCCGTGGCTGGGAGGGCCGGGAAGTCCAAGTCGGCGGAGGACCTGCTGGAGCGCTCGGAGGTCCTGGCTGTCCCTGTCCACGTGAGGTCCAGGTCGTCCCCCACGGCAGACAAGCGCCAGGTAAGTATAGCCACTGCATCTGGCCCCAGGACTGTCCCTTCGGCCCTGGAATCTTACCCCGATCCACCACCGCCCCCCCCCCCGTTGCTGTTTTCCTTTTAGAATCAGAAAAGTAGCATTTTGATTCCACCAGGCGATTTCTTTCTTAGTGCCCGTATTTGGTATTCTTACAGGTGTATGTTGGGGGGGGGGGGTGAGTGAGAGAGAGAGAGGGGGCTGAGGACGCCTCATTTTAGGAAGTCTCCCACCTCAATGCAAGAAAAAGTTACGGATGATATTTTTTGCCTTTTTGGGTTTTTTATTCATGGAATGGAGACTCTCAGTATTTTAAAGATTTCCACTTACACCTTTCTTTTTTTGTTTCACTTTTTTGCATTATCAATATGGCTAGATTTATTAATGTTGATAGTTAAAGGTTACCGGGTTCCAGCTGTGTACCAGACCCTCAGCTAGGTATGCTTTATGTTAATTATCTCATTTAATCCTCACAGTAATCCTACTCAGTAGAGTTTATTACCCACATCAAACCCATGTTTCTCTGACTCCCATCTGAGCTCTTCCTCACACTATCCTGATGAGGTAAAAAAAATATCACAAACTTTCAAATTCTCACTTATTAGGGTTTTCTAATAAAATCTTCAAACAATCCAAAGATTATGAAGTGGAAATTTCAGGCAGAACTAGGAATAGAAGCTGACTCCTAAGAGAGTCTGTTCATTTCCCTATTTAATTCTTAGCCCCATCCTCAGACTCCACATCCCTTGCAGATTAAAGCCCTACCTGATGTTTCCTTTCCCACCTAAGAAGAGATTAGGATTTCACATATGTGTTGGCACAGGATAGGGTACTCCTCCGTAGCCCCTTCTCAACTTCTGCTATTTCCCCTGACGGAATTCAACCATTCAGGAAACATTTATAGAACATATGTTGTATGGAAAGCACTGTTTTAGAGTTGAAGGAAACACAAAGGAAGAAAATAAGGCTTATACCTTTCTGGGGTTCACAGTTGAGCAGGGAATATGAATTTATATATGTATAAAGCGGGCAGCAAATAATATGCTATTGGGGGGAAATGATTAATTCTAACTGAGGGGATCTGCACCTTCTGCCAGTTTTTCTGGTTAGGGTTCTCCAGAAATATTTTCTTCCCAGTATAAACCCACAAAAATTTATTCAGGCAATCCTCCATAGCCATTTTCCTCCCCACAGAATGAGGAACAGAACTAATTCCCATTCCTTATCCTACCACTGAAACACCTTTAAAATCCATACATGTAATGTGCTATTTCAGCTAGCTTGATGGGCCTCAGTGGCATACAGCATAACTATTCACACATTTCCTGGATTTCTAAAGAAAACAAAAACATTTTGGTGAAAACTAAATCATCATCTGTTGTTTATTCCCTACTAGATCCATTATTCTCTGGTGGAGAATTGGCTGGATGGCTATGAATGTTATTTTGCTATCACCCCAAAATATTTCTTAAGCCTGCTAACTTGGGAAACAGAGCTAGCACATGGGTATTGTAGAGAAGTGAAGAGATTCTCCTGAATCCCAATTAAACACTTAATATTATTTGAAAGACGTTTTAGAAAGAAATGAATGCAGAACAGTATTGATTCCTCTTCAGTATAAAAGGGAGGACCATATTTAGATATTGTTTAATTGGGGGAATGAAAATCCAGAGGGGGAAATATTTCAATATAAAATGCTTTTTCTATACTGCTTTGCTCCAAGAAATTCTGAAAATAGGCTATCGCCCCCCAGATTGTAATTGTGCCGGCACTGTACTCCTGAGCTTCCTTCTCCCATTCTCCTGCCTAGCAACCAGGTCTTGCCTGAGTAGAGATCTGGCCCATGGCAAGGTCTGCTCCTTGCATCCTCTTCATAGATCCATCATCTACTTTATTTGTATAAATAATTCAAAACAAAACAAAATTAACCTCACTGTGCGACTATTTGGTTATTATTTTAAGAAGCTTAATTCTGGGGTTTTTTATTTGAATAAATTTCAACAACTTACCATTATCATTAAGTTTTGGAGAATATGTTAAAAAAGAATTTTTCTCATCCTGGCTTTAGAGAACTCTGTGAAGTTTATCGACATAGAGACCATCTGTTTGAACTAAAACCAAAATGTAGAGTGTAGATATTTAGTGCTGGCTTAGTTCATGACATCCCCAAGAAATGCAGCTTGCTCCTGTCAGCCAAAGGCTAATAGAGCAGAATTTTACAAGCTTTGGACAAGGATTCAGCAACTTTTCAAAAGTCCATTAGTGAAGATACTTTCTGCCTCCAAAACAAGTCATCATGGAAACCAGTTCCTCTTTGAAAGAAAATTGCTCATTCATGGGCCTGTAATAATGACTGCAGAAGGTTACCAGTCCGAAAGCATTGAACAGCCTCAGAACTGCTCAGATCCCCTTACACTGCCTGTGTTCCTCTCTAAAACATGCTGCCTCCCATCCCCACTCCTTTAATTCCTTTTCATTTGGAATGCTTAACTGCAGAACAAATGGATATTGGTGGTGGAACCTGAGGGTACATCAAACTCTTGCCAATTTCCAACTTATTTTCTGTGAGACCTTGGAAAACGTAACCTTTTTAAAGTGAGTAGGCCTCTCTAAATTGCAGAAAAATATCCAAACATTTTTTCATTGGAGGTGGAAATTTACACCATTTCATTGCATAGGTCTAAAATCTAGCAGAGGCTATAAAAAGAAATTCTTTGATGACATTTGATTCCTTGTGGGAATTTTTTCAGAAGCTGAGTTGGAGGCCTGTCTGGTTCTGTTTATTTTCAGGGACCTTCATTTCTTTTATGTAATAATATGTTCATCATTTGATGGTTTGATAAATGTTATTTAATTGCTGAGGAGATGCTCAATGCATGGAACCACAATATTGGATGAAGGCTTGATTCTGTAGGATGCAGTTCGTAAATCCTTTTTAGCAACTCTCAACAACTTTCCACCAAAATGTAAAGTGACAAATAGGTAACAATAATCAAATTTTTACTATGTGCCTGTCATTGTGCTGAGTATTTTATAAGTATAAAATTAATCTTCACATCTATGCAAAGAGGTAGATACTATTATTATCTCTGTATTAAAAATGAAAGAACTGAACTACAGAGAGGGCAAGAATTTGTCCAGAATAGTGGAGAATGAGGTTTTGACCTCATACAGTCTGATCAAGCATCTTTAAATCAGTATACCTTGTCTTCTTGAATGAAAAAGGGCTGGTAGAGAGGCGATTGAGAAGGGAAGCAAGAGTTCAACATCTTATATCTGAAAACATCATCGCCAATGACTTGATGTCATTTTAACATTTACTGATTACTATTATTACATTTAGAAAACATTTTTTATTTGGACTTCTAATTCCTTTTGGTAGATACTCAAAACTAATATTCCATATTAGATGAATATTGTCTTTATGTTTCATTGGTCACAGAGATTTAGGATATCTAACTCAGAACCTAATGCAAGAGTGAATATTAGGATTCAATAGATTTTAGGTTACAGCACTAAGCATGCTATGCTTAATGAAGAATAAGAACTGGTATATTTTTAAGTCAGTTTTGAGATAACTAACAGAAACTAATTAAACTTAATAAGTGTTTGTTGGTACCTAGTATTTCTCCCATAGCTACTCCTTTTTCATCAATTGCCGTGATAAGTACCTTATTCTTCTTACCAGTTTATAGAAAATGAAGATGTCTTTGACAGTGAATATTTTCCCAAATCAAAGCAAGTAAATGCAACAGGGATTTATCATCCTTTGGCTTCTACTAGATTGGAAAGATATTTTCACAGAAGGAAAGTCTTCTGTCCAAATGGTATTTTGATTGACAGGAGATTTAGAGAGTTCTCTGAATTGTCGATTACTGGGTCTAACTTCTCTTATTTATGCATACTCACATAAATACCAATTTAAGCTTAATATACCCATGGCCACATCATGTGAAAACAGAAGTTAAATTCATTCTCATACTGAAATGCAAAGAATGTAATAGAATGGAGAAACATATTCACACTTTGCTGGTTTAGGAGCTCAAATGGGGCCTTTCCAATTAATTATTGGCAAAGTGGCATATTCATGTCAACAGAGGGAGGGAAGGTAGGTGGGGAAAGACCTTAAAAGGAGCATAGGGTTTTGTGGAAAGCAGAATTACCATTCCCTGCAAGATATTTGAGCAAGCCAGAGACATATGGAATTGATTTTTCTCAAAGCATTCAAGTCTTAATTGCATCCAACCCAGCCACCACTCAACCTGTTAAGATTACATGGAAAAATCTGGGGTTTCTCCATTTAATTTATTGTGGGCAAGATATTCAACTTATTGGCAGTTACCACCACCAACTACAAATACCAGGTGTTTTATTCTTCTTCAGTCTGCTAACACTTTTGGCTCTTTTTGTTGCTTATTATTATCTCTATTGACTGGACCAAAAAAAAATAAGAAAGGGGGTGAAAAGCATATAAGCCCTTTGTACAGGGTACATGGAGAAATAAGATACTGCAATTAAATTTAGGGATTATATGTGGATTTAATTTTTATGTTTTCTTCCTGTCTACTATTATAAATAATTGAGAGTTGAATGCATTATCAGCAGTAGCAACACCCATCATCTTCATCATGGATCTGACCACATGAGCCAAATTTTACTATCTAAAAATGACCCATGGCCCTTTCAGTATACCGCCATATACCTGTATGTAAAACAAAAACAAATAAACAAAAACTATCACTGGAAAGTACCCAGAGTTACTGCTATCACATGTGGGTATGATATGCCTGGAGAGAATTTATTCCAACCTGATCCCAAACCAGATCCAGATTTTCTGTAATTATAACTTAGAACATTTGAGGTTTTTTTTTTTTTTTTTTTAAGATTTATTTTATTACATATCTCCCCTTCCCCCCGCTGCGGCGACGCGCCGAGAGTGGTCACTGCACAGGCGCGGCTTTCCCCGCTTGTGGGCGGTCTCTGCATCCGTTCATGGCCGGCTTTCAGTTCGCGGGTGGCTGGCTGCGCTCCATCCGCGGGCGACCTGCCCTGCCCGTGGCGGCTCTTGCCATGTCCGTGGCAGCTTCTTGCCCTGCCCACGGTGGCTCCGGCCCGCCCATGGCGGCTTGCCATTCTCAAGGCGGTCT